>KZ807599.1:9477-24452 GCA_000696205.2 Oncopeltus fasciatus | reverse complement strand
ACTTCAGAAAAAAAAATATATATATATAAAGGGCTGAATTATCTGGAGTGAGGTGTCCGGCGCCACACCCATCAGACACGCACATCCGTTCCGACAACTCGACCTCCGTCTGTCCTACGCGTAGTGTCTATCAATAATTCATAATCTAGTAATTGTCATTAATAACGAAGCATAGCTCGAAGTGGAGGAGCGGCTATATACTTAAGGATTCCACTAAATGATTCAACAGAACAAAATAACTTACCTTACAAATAATGCGTAATAATCAAATAAACATATATAGTTAAAAAGTTTTACACACAACACATACACCCTTAACAAAAGGTAACTGATAGCGGGGGTGACTGCACGAAGAAGTAGAGGTCCCACCATGTTTAAGACCCAATGGAGTAGGCGAGCCGTTATCTATCAATAAACCCCTGACTTGGCGGTATTTGCACCCGCAGCGCCAGACTGGGAATCCTTTGTGCTATCCTGGCGCCCTACATACACACTTTACGTGTTTGGCGTTTTTTAGGTGGCCTCTCGTGCTCTGGGGGGTTAACTCGTCATGGGAGACAAGGATAGCGATTTCAGAACTCAGAAGAAGACAATATTATTTTTTTTTTTTTTTTTTTAAGAAAAGGACATGTTATAGAAAATAATAATAAAAGGAACTATGAATTTCATGGGCTTCACCAGAACTTTACCCCTACATTCTAGAGACAGTCTTTATCCTTTCTGGCTTCTAATTATTTATTAATTATAATTATTTTCCATTTATTCTTTTCCATGCTCATATTTACATGGGAAATCTGCTTAGTTTAAGCTCCTGGACTTCCGCTCCTTCAAAAATAAACATAAATACCAGTTCACACTTGTTACTTATTCTATTCGTTATTGATAATTTAGTTATTTATCCCAATAATATATCTATCGATAATTATAGACATTAATAATAAACAGTTATAGTGCGTAGGACCTCAAAAAATAGGATAGGGATCTACATTTAAAGGGCTTTACATATGTAAAATATACCAGATTGTATAAATATTTATTTCACTCCTTGAAAAAATAATTAAGCTTTATAAAAAAAATAAGTCATAGCGAAGATGACGATAAAGTGCTTTATTAATATTATTTAGAAAACTGGGTAACTTATTTAATAATTGATAAGAGGCCAATGACATCACATATCGATAGATAAAAAATACAATTTAAAAATGTGTATGTTTTAATTATCTGCTGATGTTTCGGCCTACAATGTAAGCCATCTTCAGGGCTATCATAAAGACGAGAACTTCAGGGGTAGTCATGGAAATGTGAACTTAGGGACCGGACGTCCTCTCTCTTCTTCATGATAGCCCTGAAGATGGCTTACAATGTAAGCCGAAACGTTGGCAGATAATTTAAAGGTCCGACTGAGGAAAACCAAAATCAACAACTTATAAAAATAGGAAAATTTTTAAAATTAATTTTTTAGATTAAATTTTCAGGTTGATTTAACTGAACTGCTCCAGCATGATATTTATTTTCATTTAAATAAACTAACTCTTCCTGCAAATATACATAACACCAGTATTACGTTCTAGTATGTACATAAGAACAACATTTAAATAAAACAAAAGTAATTAATTAGGAATATCGACCTAGTATTTATTACATACTAATTTTTAGATTATTTTTGCTGATGGAGGGCGCTCTGGTTTTTCACTATTATTCACTCTATCTGATTATCTAGCTGACAGAAATAATGGCTAGAAGCTATTATTAAATTATTTATGTTTATTTAATTTTTGAGTCTAGCTTCATTTTGATTTTGAACCTTTATTGATTTTGCTAGGAGTGGGAGTAGTTATTTAACTTAAATGCTTATACATTGTAGTTGTAGCTTGAAGTTTTTAGGCTTTATATAATATAAAATTGTGAAATTTGATTAACCAATGTTATTTCTTCTTTTGCTAATGTTTTCTTAATGAACGGTTAAGTTGAACCATTTTAATATGAAATTTTAGACAGAAGTAATGAGTTTTCAGGTTTTTATGTTCTTTCCCCCCCGTCCCCAGAGTATATCAATATTTTTCTCTCTAATATAAACATTACAATCGCGTGATCATGAAGGAAAAGGTTGCTCACAATTAAAACATTTTAAGTTACATTCACGTACTATGAAAAGGGTACAATATTTAGATTCATATCTAAAATCATTGAGCCTTGCTGGGAATTTGTTCAAATTTATTTTTCCATTCAAATTTTGCTTCCGAATTAAAAAAAAAAAAAGTAATACTAAAATAAACAAAAATTATTTTGCAACAGCTGAAGCTGTCTTGAGGTAACCAGCTTATTATAAATATGCTTGTCACTCGTCAGACTTCTTTTTTTCTCTTCTTTTTTACTCGAACCCTCACTATCAGGCTTGTGTGACCCAAATTGCTCTCAAACTTACCTCCAGAATTTTAGGACTGCGTCGGGAAAATAACCTGCCAAGGTACATTGTTAAAACGCATTGAAATTTAAGGTTAAAAAACAAAGATTTGTGTGTAAATAGCCACTGATTGGCCCAAACAATATGTCGAAGTAGTCAAATCCTCTTATCAGCGATTCGTTATCGTTTCGCTTTAATCCTGCCCCCCCCCCCTAACAGAATGGATTCACTTCAGTTAGTTAGGTCGCTGACTGTGGCTCACTCCCTCTAGTTAAACTTGTATTCCTAATGCCTTTACGCAAACCCTGCGGTACACAGAGGTACAGAGGAGAATTGCGGGGTCGTTCACAATCCTCTAGTTAGTGGCCGCTAACCAGGGCTAATTGTAGCCAAAAGAGGCCCTAATCAACACACAGTTGAGGGGCTTAACTTAACACTATTGGCATGCAAAGGGCTAGGGGAGGGTGCTGCAGCGTCGCCCTTGCCCTTACTGAGTTACGTTCAGTCCAGACTCATCGAGTTACTGTCTCTGGCGCTCAAACCTCCCTCAACTCCCCCTACTGTTTTGAAATAGAATTTGTGCCCCTTACAGAGCTGTAACATTTTTTTTCATACATTTTACTGAAAAGGACACAGGAGCGATCAATCCAATATTTTACATCTTGACTGCAACAGTGTAGACATAAAATAGCCTGCTGGTTTCGTTTTGAATTGACAGAGCTATGAGTAAATGACTCTTTTTATTCTACAATGGGGAAAATATATTAGGATCCAGACCGACCTGGAGGGGAAGAGAAAAGAAAATGGGGCCTTCAATCCTTCTTGTTCGTTCTCTGTATCACACACAGCATGTGTAATGTACATTATGTCCTGGATTCCTATCACTGGTCTCCCGAACAGTAATGATTATTTTTTCCCCTACTCAAATTCAAAATTCATAGTAGGCATATCAAAGAGAGTTCTCTTCAGTGACATTTTTATATTTATTACATCCGTTTAAGGACCTACAATCTCTGAAAATCTGTTGATGTGTCAGCAAGGTTTTAGAAAGGTAATTGATAGAAGACACCTCGTTATCTGGCACTACAGAATGATTATTTAATGTATTAAATACATCATATTATTTAACATTAATAACAACATAAAATACTAATAAATTTATGTTATACAATACTCATTACTCGCCAGAAATTTGACGTCAACCGAATAGTAACTAAGGTGGTTAGCAAACATACGCTCGCTGAAAACAGTTAAAAGAATGACTGAATTAGGTATTCACAATAATAACGGTCCGTCATATCGCACGTAACAAACACTAGTATTTTATTTCAGCGTATAGTGATATATAACGGGTTGTTTATATAGTTCATACAAGTTTTTATTTTTTTATTATGATGTGTCAGTTTATTAATATTTCGTTTTAGAAAATAATCTAGAGACCTCTTCACATTATTCGAGATCTGTTGCTCGCGATTCAATGAATGTGTCAAGTTTAGTGCTGCTCCCATATTAGACGATCACAAATAAAAAATGAATAACTCAAAGTGGGTTGAATAGTCAGTTGTATTGTAGAAGGATTGGAAAGAGTTAGGCTCGTGCCGGTAGCAGTGTGCGCACAAAGGTGTCTCAGGCTTCGAAAGAGTGTCCCCTCACTCGCTGTATAGGCGTCCGTTTTGTAATTAAAGGTGCGTTAAACCATGTCGGACAGGGTGGAAAGGGGATGTTTTATTACAAAATGAGATATAGAGAGAGAGGAGGCGATGGTGAGCCGGGGCGATAAAAAGAGACAGGCAGAGGGGACGCCGTGTCGGATGGGCCGATCCTCCACGGGCCCCGTCAACATTTACTTTGTCCGAGCGAACACGTGCGTCCTTTGAGAGCGATCAGTAACGGGATGGCCAGCACATACCCAGCGAGAGTGACGAACGTACCCGCATTCTCCTTCCAAGTCCGGGATGACCTCTCTTAGGGAAGATACTATACTCTTTAGGGAAGATAAGGAAGCAAAACAGCAATTTAATATGCTTCAAGAGCGCCAACTCAAGTATTCTTGTGCACCCCATGTCGGAACCGCTTAATATCTCCACCGCTTATTTAGACACCAANTTCCCTCTCACCTCATCTCTCTCTCTCTCTCTCTCTCTCTGTTAGAGAGATACTCTAACCCCCCTCTCTCTCTCACTCCCTCTCTCTCTCTCTCGCTCCCCCCCTCTATCTCTCTCTCTCTCTCTCTATCCCTCTATCTATCTATCTCCCTCTCTCTTTATCCCTCTCTCTCTCACTCTCTCTTTCTCTCTCTAACCCTCTCTCTATTCCTCCCTCTCTATGTTTTGCTCCCTCTCTTTCCATCCCTCCCTCCTACGAAGATTCCCCTCTGGATAGAAAAATGTACAGTCTGATTTTTACAGACTGTACTATTCCCTTAACCATGATTAATTGGGATATTGTAACTTTGAAATACATTTCTTATAATTTGTTAGGACTATATAATTGGTGGTTAAGTAAAACGAAGGATCTTCAATTTGAATTATAAATATTTATTTTTTACTGTTTAATTTAAGTAGTATTAAAGTTCGGGTATAAATTTCTATAGGGTTTGCCAGGAGATAGGTTAATAGAGCAGAGATGGTACAAGGACCCTGAATGCCATAACTGATTCTTATCGAGACAGATACGTGAGGGATGTCGGCTCTAACGACTACGCATACGATTCCGCAAGATATGCTCCCCATTCTTATGGGGTAAGACTTTACGATAAATCGGAGAAAATTTTTAAAATTAATTTTTTAGATTAAATTTTCAGGTTGATTTAACTGAACTGCTCCAGCATGATATTTATTTTCATTTAAATAAACTAACTCTTCCTGCAAATATACATAACACCAGTATTACGTTCTAGTATGTACATAAGAACAACATTTAAATAAAACAAAAGTAATTAATTAGGAATATCGACCTAGTATTTATTACATACTAATTTTTAGATTATTTTTGCTGATGGAGGGCGCTCTGGTTTTTCACTATTATTCACTCTATCTGATTATCTAGCTGACAGAAATAATGGCTAGAAGCTATTATTAAATTATTTATGTTTATTTAATTTTTGAGTCTAGCTTCATTTTGATTTTGAACCTTTATTGATTTTGCTAGGAGTGGGAGTAGTTATTTAACTTAAATGCTTATACATTGTAGTTGTAGCTTGAAGTTTTTAGGCTTTATATAATATAAAATTGTGAAATTTGATTAACCAATGTTATTTCTTCTTTTGCTAATGTTTTCTTAATGAACGGTTAAGTTGAACCATTTTAATATGAAATTTTAGACAGAAGTAATGAGTTTTCAGGTTTTTATGTTCTTTCCCCCCCGTCCCCAGAGTATATCAATATTTTTCTCTCTAATATAAACATTACAATCGCGTGATCATGAAGGAAAAGGTTGCTCACAATTAAAACATTTTAAGTTACATTCACGTACTATGAAAAGGGTACAATATTTAGATTCATATCTAAAATCATTGAGCCTTGCTGGGAATTTGTTCAAATTTATTTTTCCATTCAAATTTTGCTTCCGAATTAAAAAAAAAAAAAGTAATACTAAAATAAACAAAAATTATTTTGCAACAGCTGAAGCTGTCTTGAGGTAACCAGCTTATTATAAATATGCTTGTCACTCGTCAGACTTCTTTTTTTCTCTTCTTTTTTACTCGAACCCTCACTATCAGGCTTGTGTGACCCAAATTGCTCTCAAACTTACCTCCAGAATTTTAGGACTGCGTCGGGAAAATAACCTGCCAAGGTACATTGTTAAAACGCATTGAAATTTAAGGTTAAAAAACAAAGATTTGTGTGTAAATAGCCACTGATTGGCCCAAACAATATGTCGAAGTAGTCAAATCCTCTTATCAGCGATTCGTTATCGTTTCGCTTTAATCCTGCCCCCCCCCCCCTAACAGAATGGATTCACTTCAGTTAGTTAGGTCGCTGACTGTGGCTCACTCCCTCTAGTTAAACTTGTATTCCTAATGCCTTTACGCAAACCCTGCGGTACACAGAGGTACAGAGGAGAATTGCGGGGTCGTTCACAATCCTCTAGTTAGTGGCCGCTAACCAGGGCTAATTGTAGCCAAAAGAGGCCCTAATCAACACACAGTTGAGGGGCTTAACTTAACACTATTGGCATGCAAAGGGCTAGGGGAGGGTGCTGCAGCGTCGCCCTTGCCCTTACTGAGTTACGTTCAGTCCAGACTCATCGAGTTACTGTCTCTGGCGCTCAAACCTCCCTCAACTCCCCCTACTGTTTTGAAATAGAATTTGTGCCCCTTACAGAGCTGTAACATTTTTTTTCATACATTTTACTGAAAAGGACACAGGAGCGATCAATCCAATATTTTACATCTTGACTGCAACAGTGTAGACATAAAATAGCCTGCTGGTTTCGTTTTGAATTGACAGAGCTATGAGTAAATGACTCTTTTTATTCTACAATGGGGAAAATATATTAGGATCCAGACCGACCTGGAGGGGAAGAGAAAAGAAAATGGGGCCTTCAATCCTTCTTGTTCGTTCTCTGTATCACACACAGCATGTGTAATGTACATTATGTCCTGGATTCCTATCACTGGTCTCCCGAACAGTAATGATTATTTTTTCCCCTACTCAAATTCAAAATTCATAGTAGGCATATCAAAGAGAGTTCTCTTCAGTGACATTTTTATATTTATTACATCCGTTTAAGGACCTACAATCTCTGAAAATCTGTTGATGTGTCAGCAAGGTTTTAGAAAGGTAATTGATAGAAGACACCTCGTTATCTGGCACTACAGAATGATTATTTAATGTATTAAATACATCATATTATTTAACATTAATAACAACATAAAATACTAATAAATTTATGTTATACAATACTCATTACTCGCCAGAAATTTGACGTCAACCGAATAGTAACTAAGGTGGTTAGCAAACATACGCTCGCTGAAAACAGTTAAAAGAATGACTGAATTAGGTATTCACAATAATAACGGTCCGTCATATCGCACGTAACAAACACTAGTATTTTATTTCAGCGTATAGTGATATATAACGGGTTGTTTATATAGTTCATACAAGTTTTTATTTTTTTATTATGATGTGTCAGTTTATTAATATTTCGTTTTAGAAAATAATCTAGAGACCTCTTCACATTATTCGAGATCTGTTGCTCGCGATTCAATGAATGTGTCAAGTTTAGTGCTGCTCCCATATTAGACGATCACAAATAAAAAATGAATAACTCAAAGTGGGTTGAATAGTCAGTTGTATTGTAGAAGGATTGGAAAGAGTTAGGCTCGTGCCGGTAGCAGTGTGCGCACAAAGGTGTCTCAGGCTTCGAAAGAGTGTCCCCTCACTCGCTGTATAGGCGTCCGTTTTGTAATTAAAGGTGCGTTAAACCATGTCGGACAGGGTGGAAAGGGGATGTTTTATTACAAAATGAGATATAGAGAGAGAGGAGGCGATGGTGAGCCGGGGCGATAAAAAGAGACAGGCAGAGGGGACGCCGTGTCGGATGGGCCGATCCTCCACGGGCCCCGTCAACATTTACTTTGTCCGAGCGAACACGTGCGTCCTTTGAGAGCGATCAGTAACGGGATGGCCAGCACATACCCAGCGAGAGTGACGAACGTACCCGCATTCTCCTTCCAAGTCCGGGATGACCTCTCTTAGGGAAGATACTATACTCTTTAGGGAAGATAAGGAAGCAAAACAGCAATTTAATATGCTTCAAGAGCGCCAACTCAAGTATTCTTGTGCACCCCATGTCGGAACCGCTTAATATCTCCACCGCTTATTTAGACACCAAAGATCGCTTTGCAGAACAATCTAACACAGCAATAATAAGACACCAATGTCTCGATTACTGACAAAGAACTTTTTTCTACATATCTATGAGTGAATAATGGTTTTTTTTTTAAAATGAGTACCCTGTTGATATAAGTAAAATAAAGAGCATGCCCGCCCGAAAAGCTGGAGATCCGGGTTTGAGTCCCGGCTGAGGTAGTAAGAATATTTTATTCTATTCCCTTGCATTTATTGCGTAAAATAGAAACATTCCTAAGGATAAATGTCCCTTTGGTTTAATATTAAATTAAATTCCTTAGTAGTAGTAGTAGTAGGTAGATTGAAGTGCAATCAACTTCTAGGTTATTACGCCCTATAAACACCCCCTTATTAAATTCCTTAGTGTTGAAATTTTTTTATCAAATTATTAGTAAATTAACCGTTTCAAATAAATCAGGTCCGGTATTATCCTTGTATAGTTATTTAATAGACTTGTTTGAACACAATTCGTAGAATTCTTGATACTAATCACTACTCAGCGAATGTTTCACAAGAAGAAGAACAACTAGGCAATCTATGAATCACCGGCCAGTTACATGACAGTTTCCGTTCAAAGTTAGCCCTGGAAGATGACGCCTACTCCTGGATAATCCTTACAAATGGTCCTATCTCTGCGGGTGTGTGTGTGATACGCGAGCGATGAGACAAATCCAATCGGTGAGGGGAGCCGAGGAGTCCTAATGGTGCGTTATCGACGATAATAATGGCGAGACCTCTGGCTCTGCACAACCTCTCTGGAGGAGAGAGCACCCAGAAATATGACATGCCCCAAAGTGGCTTAGCGCGTCTTGTCCGCTCCAATAAGTCCGGCCTCCTTGCCACTCCCCCCCTAAGCCTCCTTTATCTATGGGGAATTTATAGAGATTTATGAGGGAAATATTCATCTCAGTCCCCCCTGCACCATTTTCTTCCCAAATTGCAGAGAATTGAACAATGAATGAGTCAGATTATCCCAGGAGGACCCTGATATATTCCAATATTAGATCTTTTTTTTTATTCTTCATTTTTCACTAATAATAAAAATTTTAAAATATCCATAAGTCTTATTGTTATAATTTATCTATTTATTTATTTATTATTTGTAATAGTATATCAAGTNATAAACAAAACGAATCGAGGCTGTTTTCGAACTTTTGACGTGTAGAAGCAAAGGTAGCCATAAGAAAACGTTTCAATTCAAACACACTATGTGGTTCTGTACACTTCCGTAATGAAATACTAAATACTGCTTACCGACACACAACGTTTCACCACAGTATAACAAACGTAACTAAACAGGCAGGTCTAGACCAACATGCGCCCCACACACATAGAAACCGAACGTGACGTGATAGAAGAAAACTAAAAACAGTTTTGATACCAGCATCCTTAAATTTATAGAAAACAGCTAAAAAATCTAACTCAATAGAAATTGAGTTTCAAATTGTTCTCCAGCGTTAGTAGTACATATTCTACATGAATCAAAATGTCATATATAAAGTGTTAACCTTAATTGACATGTGACGGGCTAAAAAAAATATTCTTATGGCTTTATAAGATGTTCCCCTGCCTTTATTTCAATTAAATTTTGCGTCTTATCGTTCTATTATTGTGACAGTAAAAATATAAAATGTTCAACGACAGATGGCTTTTTTTATGTATATTTGCTACCAGTTTCACGGTTTTAACTGTTTCATCAGGGTATAACATCAATAACATACAAGTATTATAAAAGTATATCTAGCACTCATTTTAAAATATACATCACTTTCAATAAAAAATAAAAATTTGCCCCCTAAAACTTAAATAAATAAATGGTCAATGAAAACACCAATTTTAATATATTTGACCTTATATTTAAAATTTAGCTCATAAAAGAAAAAACTATTTTTTCTTAAAAGTTCTATGGACGGATTTAAATAAAGCTTTTAACGGAATTTACGGCCTTCAAATAAAAATTCATGGAATACATATCATCAAGTTTTTTCACAGAATACTTTACATATGGTGTAGATATGGGCTCAATCAAAAAAACAAACACATGTATTTAAGGCAAATTGGAAATGAAAATTTGATTTTGCTACGCCCCTCCGCCCGCAAACCGAAAATCAAAAATCATACTTCACAGTGTCACCCCCCTGAGTATTCTGAGGTTTCCCTGAAAATTTCATCATAATCGGCCCAGCCGTTTTAAAGTTCATACGTTACCTACATACATACATCCTATTTTATATATATAGATATAATACATAACTAAAAAGAAAATATTTCTATTCTATTTAGATTATCTAATGAACCAAAGTTTATTCAATGAAGATGATATTTAGCCGAGAAATATTTAGCTTCTTAGCTGTCTTATTGTAAAGTAGATATTCTTATAGATACAAATATAAAATATTTTCTGCTTCTTCGTCTGCTTACGTCAATGGAATTGCAATTTTGCGACCATTGAAGACTGCTAGCTTTCTAATTTCTCTTTTGTACCTCCATTCTAAAAGAGAGTTATCCAAGAGTCCAGAGGAGAAACTCCACATTCCAAGTGGGTGGTTCTGTGAGTGCCAGTTCCCCCCCCCCCCCCCCCCCCGTTTAATTCATATCCCTGCCTAACTCAATCAGCTGTTTACGTGATTCCAAGGGTTAAGCAAAAGGTTCAATTACTGGCGAACGGCCACTCGAGGCAATGAGATTGAGTTACATGCGACTGGTATTTTTTGCTCATTCGTTTTAAAATGACCAAACGGATCCTTAAAAAAATTGGAATTGTCATCGCTCCTCATAAGTTGAGATGTAATAGTCGTTTGCTTTAGGTGCGATATACATATTCAAACGAGAAATATAAATCTTAGCTGATTTCAAGATGAGGAAAATATAAATAGTTTATCTACTAGAAATATACAGGGAACCAGACAAAAAATCATACTAACACAGCTAAGAATCGAACTCGGGTCTCCTATTTCCCGGGTAGGCGCGTTGACCATGAATCATGGGTTTGATTCCCGGCTGAGATAGTTTGATTATTTTTTTTTCTGGCTCCCTGTACATTTCTTGTGGATAATTCAGCGTGGGATTACATACCATAATTAATTCATTATTTAAATAGTTTACCGCCTCCACTGAAGCTCTTTCACTGCTTTAATATTATAGAAGTTCACCTGGTAACATAAAAGCAGTCAGTATTTTGAGCATAAATAACTCACCAAAATTGATATTTTATGTTAATGCCTCTTTTGAAATACCCCTCTCACTTTTTTTTATTATTATTGATGTTGTTTTGGTGTTATAAGTAACTTTGTGCCTACTGAATGCATGCAAGAATGTTGAGAGGAAATATGTGTGTTAATCCTTAAAATGTATCTTATTAAGAACCTGTATTAAAATTTTAAGCTTCTGTTTTCTTAAAGAATTTTTTCATGTGCTACGACATAGCTAATTTGGAAACCAATTTTGATGCAGCAGCATTTTAGTGAATAGGATTATATTTAATTTTTAAATATATTTACTATAGAACATCAACTCAATATTTTTCTGTGGATTAGAAAATTAACCTATTAAACATTATGGAATATATAATCTTCTTTTGTGTATTGGCCAGTCTGTGCCATTCCTCACCATATTCTATTCATAATTGTTAATCCTTCTGATTTTTATGATTGTTGTATTTGCCATCAAGGACAGCTAATTATATGTTCCATCATTGGAAATTATGTGTTTATGAGGATCAGTTGATTCCTTATGGGAATCTTGCCAATAGGGGGTAAGATGAGTGAAGGCCAAACCCCTGCATGTACCATACTGAATCAAGGAAAAGCTAACACATATTTTACTTTTCCTTGCAAGGGAACTCTTACCAGATAATCGTAAAACTTTTTCTCATTCTTTTACAATAATGTGTTATATAATTATTGGTTGTTGATTGTTCTCAACTACATGCTCAACTATGATACTTGGCTGTTCCAACTATATTCATTCTACTAAAACAGTCTACATTAATGCACCACTCGAAGAAAATTTTTGGAGTTAAAATTTGCTGCATTGATAAAAAAATTTTTTCAGAAAATTAAAGTATAGTAATTCAGGATGAAATTCTGTTATAAATTTGTCATAAATTAGACCATGGTTATATGATCTCAGGCTTCTGTAGTATGTTACAAATATGACAAAGGGAAACCTTTACCTTCCTTATGTTCTTTCAATCGTCTTGAGCACAGTATCGTCCGAGGCAATTGGAAGAAGATATATTTATCTTCTTTAGGTTAAACTTTTCAGAAAATTTCTTTATTGATTTTGAACTTTGAAAGATCTTAAAAAAATATACATTATTTTTCTTTGGGAGTGCAAAAAATANCCCCCCCGAAATCCAGCTTCCAGGAGCCCCTCAGCCGCGGGGCGGACTCCTCGCTCCTCCCGGCTTAATGGGAACAATTGTTTTCTCAATTGGGAGCGAACTGTTGGAAGGACTTAGTCGCCCTTTTGGGAACACTTTAGATAGATCAGCCCTAAGCCACCCCTGCCTCTGAAAACTCTTTGTGGCTAATTACTCAGCTGATCCTTATCAGATTAGGTTGCTCGCAGTCAGTTCTCTCTTCATTTTACTTCCATTCCTATAACTTTTGTTTTTTCTGTCATCTTTACTTTTTGAATGAAAAAATAGTATTACAACGTAAAAGTCAGTTTTACACATCAGGCTAATCTTTGTTGATTATTTACAAGAAATGCACAGGGGAAAAAATGATACCAACACAGTCGGGAATCGAACCCAGGTCTCCTACTTTCCGGTTAGGCATGCTGACTACTACACCACCGAAGCAGGTTATATAATCTCTCCAATTCCCTGCATTTCGCTCCGAGTCAAAACCCCCAAGTAAGAGAAATATGTCGTTTATACTCTAAGAAGCTATTATTATCAGCTATTTATTACACTCTCGTTCTACCTGATATTTCTTTTTTTAAATAATGAATTAATTGCGGTATGTAATCCAATAAGAAATGCACAGAGGGCAAGAAAAAATAAATTATTTGTTTATTATTATTTCAAGAAGCCTCAAAAATGTCTTTAATAACTTAAGAACTGCATAAAATGAATGTTTTTTTTTTTTTAATACATTAACTCTTTTCATCAATAATTATCTTTCCTCTTCGCGGCTGTCTTTGAACTACTAATTACTATATAATACCAGCTTAAGATTACAACTTTATAAATCGAAATCTATTATATACTAATTATATTAATATAAAATAATGTATTTGAATTTAAATGAGATATTCAGTGTTTTGATACGTCTATTATTAATATTTTCGTCTTATTAGAAAAGGAATGATTTTTCCAAACAGGGTTCATGTGAACCTTTAAAACTTCTGTAACATAAGTATGAATGAATGCTTCATCCCAGTATCTGAAGAAAAAAAAAAAAGAAATAAAGTTGCACGATTAGATAAATAAACTTAATGACCTCAAATATAATCCAAAATGTGCTATTTTCAGTCCAAAATAGTGGTCATATCTCCTATTCTCAATGTTCTTTCTGGTTAAATAAATGAAATATACTCTTTATTTATATATTTCTTTAGTGAAACATGGGAAATACGCTTAGATTACGCAGCTCCTGCTCGACAGGCTTTCATTGGTTAGTCTTCAGTGTAGTCTTTGGTTATTGAATGGTTTTTCGTCAGAAGACTTTAATCATCCCCTTATCAGGAATTACATAATATATATTTTAAATAAGAAATCATGGTGACATATAGCTCATATATATATTTCTTAGGATGTACAAGTAAGCCCGAAACGTCTGAAGAGAGGGATTTTTTTAAAGTCTGAAAAATTATTCTGAATATTTCTGCCAGATAGCAAAAATATCCCATAAGTAGCTATGGGGATGTGTCATCTTTCCCACTTTAAAATGGAAGTATCAAATAATAATTTATATGATTTTACTTTAACTAATCATTTCCAAAGTTGTTTTTTTTTCATATTTAAAAGTGGGAGTAACTGTTTGAGTAACTCGAGGGCGGATCCTTTCTTTGCGACTTTTAGCTGATGAGCCACACTGTGTGTGTGTGTGTGTGGGTGAAGCTGATTGGGCGGAGGACGCTGACGCTGACTGTAGTGCACCCCCGAGATGTAGGGAGGAAAGGTGGTTTGTTTTACGACAGGACGAGGTCCCCGTGGGTTACTGCACATCACACAGATTGAGAGAGCCCCCACCCCCCTGGTCGCCAGCACTAAAACTAGAACTACCTCAGTCAGCGCGGCCGCCTCGTCCTCTTTTCCTTAGATCATGGCTTTTCCTTCTTTTGATGAGCTCGGGACAGTCCCCTCTCAGCCTTATCATCAGCATCATCACCAGCCTTTTCTTTCTCCAGTTTTTGAAAAAAAAAACAACACTTTCATCACTTTCGTTGTCTCTTTAAATATCCAGCGTCCTCTTAGTAACATTATTAAATCAGAAATTTTTAGTGCAGGGGCACAGAATTAAAAATCTAACAGTCCCAGCCACGGCACGAACCTGGATCTCCTGCTATCCGGGTTTGTGCGTTTTCCATTTACGCTACCGAGACAAGTCTGATAAGTTATTAAATTCCACGCACTAGTGTCGAGAATCTAACCTACGAGGCAGACGAATATATCGTCTTATGCTCGGAGGAGCTGACATTGTCAAGCTGTTTAAATGACTCTCGTTACTTACTTTTAAATTTTAATTTTATAAATATTTTGCACT
>KZ807598.1:364293-376234 GCA_000696205.2 Oncopeltus fasciatus | reverse complement strand
CAAAATGTTTTTATTTTTAACAAAATTTAATAAGTAAATATTGGTTATATAAAAAAATTAAAAAATAATTAGAAATACAAGAAGTTTTGGAAGAATACTCCTTGCAAAGGTAGTACTAGTTTGTTGGTACATCTACTGTCGCTTATAGGAGTATGAAAGAGATATCTGAAAATTCAGCTGAAGCAATGTGAAGAGTTGGACAGAGTGTGACGTCAGATAAAGATAAAGAAGTACTCTAAAGAGCTAACAGTGAGGGAACAGACTCGTTAATTTGAGTTGATTACTTTCAATAATCTAGAGGGCCCAAGATAGCTACGGATTAAGAGATTACTTTATACAATTGTTGATAATTTGCGTAGGTCAGCAGCTGTAAGTTTTCAAACTGTGTGGGATTATTATTATTATCTATTATTTATAGCTTGCTCCACTCAACTTTACCATTAGTTTTAGTGATATACAATTTACTTTAATTTACAATATGGTTTATTAATATAAACTTGAAACTCAACCTGGTCTATGGCTTAGACAAAAAAAATTTGATTTATGACATCTTATGAATTCTCCCTATTTTCTTTTTAATTTTACGTACGATAATAGATAACATGTTAATCTCAAATATGAAATATAAAAAGAAAAAATGACCATTTGTCAATTTATTTTAAAGCTCTCTTCAGAATAATCTCTCCCCCTGCTTTTTTTTTTTATTATAAATTACATCGTATATCTTAACCAAAATCTTAAAGGAGTAATTCGAAATTGGGCTATTCAAAAATCTCAATTTTTTTTTCATACACTCCACTACAATTTTGCTTTCTCAGCTTTAATTTTGTATCGACTGTAGAACCATGCTGTTGACAGTACTATATTACTAGTATCTTATGCGATATAATATATATCTCTTTTATATTTATCATAATATTTTTAAAATAGATAAGTTATTTGCACAATACCCTTCCAAGTCATATAATGGGAATTTGTACAATTAAATTAACATAAAATAGTATTAATCTTACAGTTATCAATTATTAGATTGCCTAAATTACTTAAAACCAGGAGCGAGTGTGTGTGTGTGAGAGAGGGAGTGAGAGAGGGAGAGAGAGAGAGAGCGTGTGTGTGTTATATGTTCCTGGTTTCATTTAGGGAGACTGTGGGAGATAGAGACAGGGAAGAAAGGAGAGGGAGGGAGAGAGGGAGAGGGAGGAAGAGAGTGAGGGGGAGAGAGAGGTAGGGAGAGAATGAGGAGTTGAGAAGAGTGGTACGAGATATGTAGGAGTCGAGGAAAGAACTAGAAGCAGGGGGGAAATAAAGCAGCTTGCAGAAGAAGACTGCAGGGGCAGCCTGGAATTAGCCGGCATTGACAGTGGCCCTGTGGGACCTGCCCTCGTCAGCAGTGGTCCTCAGATACCCCTCAAGAGGGGTGAATTCCTCTAACCTGCATTGTGGCGCACTCTCTGGAGAATTGACGGTTCTAGTCACATCATGTACCTATTCCATGACCTATATATGAGGCACTGATCGTCTACCTACACTAATCTGTATATTAGTGGGTCAGGTGCACTTCTTTCTAATCCATATTCTAACTGTTTATTATCTTATAGCTTTACATTGAAATTTACTAGGAAAATTTGAATTTTCTTGGTTTAATCATATAATTATATATTACTCTTNAGATTTATTTATAAAAATCATCAAGGGGTAGTAGACATTATTATTTTCAGTATTCATTATGGATTTAATAAAGTTTATTCCATGAATTTGAATATTAAGTTGTCAATTCACACAGCTTATTCTTTCATTTTTTATTTGTGTGAAGGATTTCAAAAATATTTATTTTACATCAGTTTATATTTTTAAACCTTCCAATTTCAAGTACTCAATTCTTTCTTTATTCTTGTTGGTCCTATAAGTAAGTTCAATTAATTGTTGACTTGATTATCTTAAATTTCACTTTTATCTTGCAATAAATTCACCTTTTAATGAATTCCAAAGTAATGTAGCTATTGAAGTTGTTGCTCCCATGATAGAGCATCGATCATGCTATCTCATGATAGATTTATTGAGGTTTCCTATTTTACCTCTTATATCCCAAAAATGATAGTAACTAATATTAGACAATGAATCACTCGCGGCTGCGATATATAGTAATCAAGAACAGGTGGTATAGAGAGTGCAGTGCACACACAAAAAGAAAAAATCACAAGGAGTAAAATTTTTGGGGATCTCTCGCCCTTTTTCATTGAGGAGTGAAGAGAGAGTGAGTCTCAGAGAGATCCCCAAAAATTTTACTCATGATTTTTTCTTTTTGTTTGTGCACTGCACTCTCTATCCCACCTGTCTTTGATCTGCAGGTCAAGGTTTCTACTCTTTTCAATGAAATTAGGGCTTGTTGTTTTTATGATAAACTTTTGTTTATTCGCTAAAGCCTTTTGGCTGAGTTCGCTAATGGCTGATATTCTTGTTCCCTCTAATCTCCCCTCCACTTCCAATCCTGCTCAAGGAAGTGGAAGGGATGTCAGAGGGAACCAAAATTTATATCCTAATATAATTTTATCATTACAAAAAAGGTTTATTATAATTTTTAACGTTTATATTCTATAACATGTTTAAAATAAATGCATATTAAAGAAGATATGCAAGATTGAGAGTTCGTTAGGTCCCTCACTTTTAAGCAAAAAACTAAATTCAGTAATTGGAATTTGTTTTGAAAATTGTTTAATAGATTTATTTTTGTTTAAAATTGAATGAAGGCAAGATGTAGTTTGCAGTTAAATTTTTAAAAATATATAATATAGTTGTTGATAATTATACTCACCACATTCACACATAATAAAATTATGTCACACACACAAAATTATGCCAGATCTACTGTCCATTTCCCCTCAATATTTAAGGATGATTGAATATCTTAAACAAAACTGTATTTCTCTGAGAAATGTTATATCAGTTATATATGTTTTTGTTTATTCCAGACTGTTCTTCGAATCCCAGAAGCTGCACCCTATATCCCAAGATTCCTGTAATCACCCAACAAGTAATTAACAACCTCCATTATCTTCCTTATATTCTGTAACAATTCCTTCCTATTTTTGGTTATTGTTTTTTCGTTGTGCCTGTTTTTTTTATATTATTGTTATTTGTGAAACTAGTAATGTTTGCAGTAGTACAGTGTTTGAATTGTGCATGAATTTACTTCAAACTTGGGGTTATTTGTGAATGAAAAAGTGCTTAGAATGTAAAACATTTAATTTATATTTTATTTCAGTCTTGCATAAGCCATAATGCAATTAGTTGAATAGTGATATGCTGTGTACTTAACAGCAAAGAAGCATAATTCATTGCCAATTTAGGTACTATAAGTTCTAAAAATAATGCATACTAAATAGATTTTAATTTTTTCTACGATCAATGAATTAATGTTTCTACAGTCTTTTCTTTCATGTCTATTTTAATTTATAACATTTAAAAATATCATTTTTTATATTAATGAAAGTTGCAAGCTGTGTGTTTTTTTCTTTTGTTTTTGTTTTCTTGAGCAACCTCTTTTCTTAAAATCACATTTGGTTTGTTTCTAATGGAATCGTAGTACTAATGAAATCCATAAGCCACAGCGAATTCACATGACTTGTTACTTTTAATTTGACATATACAATAAGCTTCCACCATGTTTTTTTCGTTCGGTGAAATCCCCTCTAGGATTTATTTGACTCGACCATTGGAATTTATTCTCTCTGCAGTGATTGTGAGGAAAACTTCCTGTATTTCCGTGTAGAGAACATTGACGCCCCCCCCCCCTCCACCGCCGTATTTAACAATTAGTTCTGACCCATATTCCGAGTTAGGTTGGAGTCTGAAATCGCCCCTCGACAAATAGTAGCGGGATGATCGAGGAGCAGGAACTCGGCCAACATAAATCTTACAGATATTGATGAGACCGCTCAAACTCGCGCCCCTCCCTCTGAGCGGATTTTTTTTCTTTTTCAATTTATTTTAAAATGGTTTTTGAATTTTCGCCCTTAGTTTATTTTACCCTTTCCTTCTTAATTATATATTTTTTTCAATAAATGAAGAAACCCTTACAAAGCTATTTGTTGTTTTCCATCTCGGGTTTTAATTAATTCCTCCCTCATTCTTTCTATTTCCAGCGGTTTCAAAGGATGCACTCGTTATTTTAATAGCTTTAGCACGGTAAAAAATAATATTTTGAAAGAAGCGTTGTTTCTGATTACTCTGAATTTTAGGATGATTATAATGTTAATATAATGGTTTTATTTGTATTTAACTATTTTTATTCTTCTATTATATTTATCTAAAACTCCACACAGAATGTAATCGACTGATACAAGAATCACATCAAAAGTATTATTTTGAAATATATTTCCCTAAAAATAAAAACTTGCATCCGAATTTAAGTATATACTAAATGCGAAACGAGAAAGACATTAAATTTATGAAATATCTCCATTTCTGACGATCATTGATCGTTGTCAGTCTTCCCAAAGAGAGACACAAGATCTAAAATTATCTAATTTTGCTTATGAGTATTGAACCTTCGGCCCAGATCACTGGTGTAAAGCAAGTCAGTCAAATCTAAAATAAGAACATTCGATCTCCATATTGCCTAAAATTTCAGAAACTTACAAAGGAATTTAGCTATTGAGGTTACTTATGGAAAATTTATGTTTTTATTTAGGGAATACTATATTGTGGCGAGTAATTATTAATTTGAAGTGTTTTTTTTTTTTTTATCGAGGGTGTACATTTATTTTTGTTATTCTAGATATGAGAAACAAAAACTGCACCTTTTTCTTAAAACAAGCAATTTTTTAAAATATCATTAGTATGACATCATCATAAAAATTATTTTTTCTTCAAATCATCGCTTAAGAAGATTATCTCTTTCTATAAATATTATTTGAGAGTGGTGTCATTGGTCACCTTCTCTCCTCATGTGATTGATATTCTATGTCATTTTTTTTCTCTAATTCATTGTGGTGATCAAATTACAAAATGTTTTAATTTAACAGAATGTAATAAATAAATAAAAGTTTAATTAAAAAATTATTAAAGTTACACAGATATAACATAAATAATAAGTTCCTTACATTTCCCTAATTAAATTTTGTTTGTTAAACACTATAAATACTGAATTCATTTTCTCTATTTTAGTTACATTATTACTTTTTTCATGTTTAACATACTTTTTTTAAAATTTTTATATTTTAGTTTTTAATTATCACTTTTTAAGCTCTTATCTTAAAATATCTATCTGAAAAATCTAAAGCTTAATTTATTTAAACAAATTTTTTTGTCCTTAAACTTTCTCATAACTCTTAAACATAGCTTGATTAATTTCGGGATAATCCATTAAAGTCTTTTGGATTCGTTCACTTTTAGCATTTTTGATCATTTTACAATACTCCACACAAATCCAAAATGCGTATCCTGTATCATATTCTAGTCCCTTTATCACTGGAACGTGGAAGTTAGTGAAGAGAGAAAGAAAGACAGAGTAATATAATTTAGTAATAAACAATAATTAAAAATTATAATTATAGTATCATTATAATTTCATGATAATTATACATTAATTTATATATCCAAAATAACATTATAATAGAATCAAGTCATTCTAAATATGCAAACAACTAAGAACAAGTCGAGACGGAATTCAAAATAATTGTCAGAGATAAGATGAAAGTGCGCTGGCTCACTTTGTTTGCAGTTAGCTCATTAGACCTGACAGCTGTCAGAGTTGGTGAAATCACCCCCCACCCCTCAAAGGGAGCCACCCCTGTGCTATTTCGGTGCCGGAATCCTTCAGTCGCCCTTCGACAAAAGAAGAGCAAATGTTAATATCTAGTAGTAATATTAACACCTGTAAACGTATATTAAAAGTCAAGTTCTATTTGATTTATTTATTTTATTTTAATTTTGTTTGTACACGCATATAATTAAAGACCTGTATATTATGTCAAGGAACCCTTTATTTCGAAGTGAAAGAAAAAATGCTCTTTTTATGCGGAAAATAAACAATATTTAATAAGTATTTTATTTTGCTTGTTAAACTTTCATTCTACAGACTGCCCCTTTAGGGCAGAAAGTAAAAATTCTACTTTTTCGCGTTTTATGCAGTTGTCTCTTTAGGAGGATATCAGTTTCCTTAGGGAAGGAGAAGCGCTTTGGTAAATAATTACAATCGTGAGGAATATTGAAAAAGAATATCACAACTCCAGGAAATGCATTAGAATAAGAATGAGAAACTCCTTGAGCATTGGGGAAAAATTGATTTATATTATTTATACATATTTGGGTATTCTGTAGTAGTAGTAGTCGTAGATCATTGAAAGGCAATCAACTTCTAGGTTATTACGCCCTATAAATACCCTTTAATATGTTTACTATAAGTTTTGGGTATTCTGTTCATTATACAGATAAATGATTTGTACAATATAGCCAAGGTACTTGCTACATATGGTACTATACGTGTTGTTGTCTTCCCACACAGGTGGCCTCTTCTGCCCAAAGGAGTTCGATGGCTGGACTTGCATCAACGCCACACCAGTGGGGACTGTGGCTCATTTCCCGTGCCCCTACTTCGTCTTCGGATTCGATCCCAAGAGTAAGTACTCCCCAGCTCAAAGTAATTTGAAATCGTACTGAGACTCGTAATAGAATCTGGTCCAGGAACTATATCCTTGCACTTCTTGTGGGGTTATACAATTTCTGTTTACACGAATAATTTATTTAATAAGCTCAGCGGGTAAAAAATATTTTTATTGGTTCGACTTTGTCTCGATATCACTGCTACATTTGTTTACAATAACTATTGCGAAAATTTGATTCAAGAAACAAAAGTGCGATGCTAGGAACTATCCAAGAAGCCCTCCTAGAATTATTAGTTTTTATGTGTCAAGTCATTTAGTTTATTAAGATTGTATTAGTCTAAAATTGTCTATACATTATTTACACCCTGGTCTTTATGATTTTAATTCCACATTATATTGTAGGTAATATAGTTTTCCCAGTTACTAGGATAGAAGAAGAAATGCTCTAAAAGAAACAGAGCCAAATTCAGACTTTCAGGGGTGGGGGGACGGACCTTATTGTGACAGACAAAATATATCTAGTACCATATAATACAATATATATAGTATAATACAATATACTAGTAGCATACATCTGGGTTACTCATACAAGATCTTGATAAAGAAGACGAATCCCTCGACTTTAGATCAGCCATCTACTAAAATATTTTCTGAAACATTTTGAACCTCTCATCGACCAAGACGGTAGGCTATATATATGTTCCTTATGAATGACCAGTAAATATTGTAATTAACTGTAGTAATACATTAATTACACCCACTTAAAGTATAATTGCAATCTTATTTATTTAATATAATCTTTAATGTAGATAAGAAAAAACTTTTATTTTACGTGGTCCTTAAATTTTACCTGATTTGTGCTGATTTGCCTAAATGGCTAGTTATTAAAGGATTAAATATTAACTATTTTATTTTAAAAGAAAATGAACCCTGCAAAGTCCTTTCGAGTCAGTATTTCCAGGCATTTTATCCACAAACAAAATATAATAAGAAAAGTAAAATACCAGAAGTTAACTTATAAGAGAAATATAATAAAAGTAAAAGCTTTTATAAATAATACATAAGTAAATAAACTGGAACCTTTCTGAGAAAAAGAAGATCTAACTGTCTGATAATCCCAGGGGTCTCCAGAGATAGCCAGCGACTAAATGTAATTCTTTAACAAAAGTGCGATTCATTCTTAGTCCTTCTATCCTTATTATACTCTTGAAAATAATAACGAATTCATAACGAATAATTCAAAATATATTTAAAACCAATCCAAAGCAACTAACATCTCAATTTTAAGAAATATATATATATATAAAACCACGCAGCCTAGAATTGTTTAACATAGTACTATATAGTACATAGAAGTCTATTCTGCGTGGTTTTTGTAATTCTGTGATGAATGAAATTTGATTTATAATCTCATGTGCTAATGGTATATTACTGTACAGACAGTGATATGGGTATTATGAAGGCTTCTCAACATAGTCAAGTGTAGTTGTGTAGTTGTCAGATGGTGTTTGTATTTCGGCAATATGTATGGTTCCTGTCGTAGGGATGGGGCACAGGAGTTGTTTGGAAGATGGAACATGGTTCAGACATCCAGAGTCTAACAAAACATGGTCCAACTATACGACGTGCGTCGATGTCGAGGATCTCATGGTGAGTATACTGCATGGTTTTATTGTTGGGAGATGTAATTATTAATCATAATTGTGTATATCCACATTTAGTTATCTGTGATTGGAGTGATAAATGAGTACATATATATGATTATATATGGAGGTATATTATTATGTTCCCCTCTGTTAAGGAACTCATAATTTATTTAGGCAAGAAATGTCACTTCTCTTGTAGATTTCTTGCCAACCTTACTGATCTTCCATAAGACGACCTAATATGTGTTTCATTCTAAATTTCATTTATAAATGTATATCAATATATTTGGCTGTTAAGCCTTTAGTATCAGCAAATTGAATGAATTTCTTTACGCAGGAACTGCGTTAAACTAAACAATTTCTTCAGTATCCTCATTATCTGTATGATGCATAATTGTTTCTGAACTTATATATCATAAATAAAAAAATCTGTATTCATTTTCTTAGCTCTAAACTAAATTCTTCTTTTCCTTTGATGAAAAAAAAATTACTCGCCCTTGACATTTCATTTAATTTCTATTCCAATTGTTTCCATTATCTTGAATAAAAACAAATATTTTTATTTTCAAAAACTAATGACTGTGGCCTGTAGAACATTGCTACACATTCATGTCATACGTATGTTAAATATATATATATGTGTGTGTGTGTGTGTGTGTGTAATGTTTTGTATGCGGTAGGTAGGATGGAAAAAAGAGCGAAAAAGTTTCCAAAAACATGTCACGATAAAAAAACTCTTAAGGTATATTCCTGCTTAATTCGCTAATAGAGAAACTAAATTCGGTATTTTTTTACTCTTAAACCCATCTCTTTTCCCCGCAAACCACAGATGAAAAAAATGAATATGATATTAAAAGACTCTTATAAGGCTTTGAAGTATAATTTTCGACTTTCAATTATATTGATAGAAATTAATTAACTAAGAACTATTTTGAACGTATCGAAGTTAGTTAGTGTATATGTTAGAAATGTTCAGCTAGTAATAAAGGCTGTGTAAACTATGTAAATTTCAGATTTATTATTAAAAACATGCGTAAATAATAGTTAATGGCTACGCAGAGAAAAAACAGAGACAAAAGGGACGGTCGCCAAGGCTGGCTGTTGGCCAACAGAGGGAGAGAAGGGACTTCAAGGAACCCACTGTAAGTGACCAAACATATCTCCAACCAAAAATGTTAGAAATTTGAAGAGGAATAAATTTCTTCTTAAGCTATTTCCTTTTATTGGTATATCAATACAATGGATATTACCTCCGAGAACTCATCAATCAAAAGCTAATGGAAGAGTTTCTCTCTATCAGAACTTCATCGACTAGCTCTAGGAGGAGCTATCCAATCCATATCGGATTTCCCCCAGTATCCAACCCCATTGGACATTGTATTGCCCAATTTGCCTTTATTCAGCAATGTTCCTTCCTAACTTGTTGCAGGTCATCAGTTATACTATCGTAACAGAAAAGTCTCCAGTATTCTATATCCAGTAGTCTAAAAAAAAAACCAAAAAAAACTGGACTTTTTTTTCGTAGTTAGCCTACGAACACTTTTTCCGTGATTTTGTTTCATCGTATTTAACTTTCCACTAAAGTAGTCAATGTAAAAATGGCAGACACTTTGAAAACATACAATTTTTTCTCTCTAAATTATAATAGTTTCAATAAAATTAGACGCAGTCAAACGTATTTACTTCCTTCATTAGTAGCCAACCAAAATTTAGCTGAATAGATAAATAAAGCCAAATAATTATATATATAAATTCTGGAGGGATTTTGAAATCCTAAGAATCTGCCATATTGAGATTTTCTAAGAAAATTGGTTCCCATTGATTCAAAAGTTATGGAAGAAAAACTTAAAGATGATATGACCATTTTCATTGTTAAGATTTGAATTATTTCGACCTAAAAGCTTCCTGGTCAAAATATCAAAGCTTTTTTTTTTGTTTTTTTTTAAATAATCAAACTCTACCATAATAATCAAAGAAACATAGCCATTTTACTCAATCATTTGTTTGTGGCTTCGTAGACAGAAAATATACCTTGGTAAATGATGTTTGTTTTTTGTCAACCACAATGACCTTCTCAAAAAACTGGCATGTGCCCCAACGGAGTATATTTTCGAAGCTTTGGAATCCATCTTAAATAAAAAACTTATAGGCCCATCATCGGATTATAAAGATCAATTAAACATAAAGTTTCGAAAGACTTTTGCGTTGAGCCTAATTGAGCAGTTTCTACAACTAAGGCTTTCCATGTCTGATCATTGTCTCTATTGTAACATTTGTTGTTGATACGTTCTCAGAAGCCTTGATTAAAAAACAAAACAATACAAAACTTGCTGGCAAAAACAGAACACTATTACAAAGAATAGCATTAGTAAAATCTTTCATCTCGCATCAACTTCCAAACGGGGAAATAATATTAAAGGTAAAATATGATTGCAGTAAAAGACAAAATTGTTTTAAACCTATCAGAGGTATGGATAACTATCTAGTTATCTAGAGGATCTCCGCTACATAGCATATACTGATAATAATCCCAATAAATTCTCTACTAACAAACTACTTAAGAGTGGTGTCATTGGTCACCTTCTGTCACACTCCTATTGCCATTGTAATTGTACTTGTCATTATTTTTTTTTGTTAGCTTATTGTAATCAAATTAAAAATTTTATCATGTTAACGGAATGTAATAAATGAAAAAAAGTGGAAAAAAATTTACTAAAAAAATAAACTCCACTGTCTAAAAGTCCGCATTTTAAAAATATCAATATTGTAGATTTTTGTCTTTCCCTAATTCTCCCCCTCCCCCTCATCTAATTTCAACCAAAAATGTATTTAACAGTTTGTAATATAAAGTAGTTAAATAGTTTGGTTACAATATTTTGCCTTGATTTGGAGCAGCATTATCATGGACAGTTTCATTCATGATTGTTGCTCACCGAAAACGTGCGCCATTTCAGTTCTGCCGGTCCGCAATGGCACAGAGACCATTGTCACAGAGGAAGGTATTATCATAGTGAGGGGGGAGGGGTAGAGCAGAAGGGGTGGGGGCGATGGGAAGCCATAAACTCGGGGACGGTCGAACCCGGCTATTCCCCACAGCTGTCGGTGGGCAGACTCTTGGCCGGGGCAGATAGGACGGCGGTCCCTTGAGGAGGCTTGGAATATTATCCCTTTGTCTTGCTGTAATCATTCTCGGCCAGTCACATGGTTCGGAGGGCGGGAGAGAGAGAGACAGTGCGGGTTTCAACCCCTCCGGAAGTCACTCTCACCACATCATTCCCACCAGTATCCTCTGATTTGTGCATTTCAGCTGATTTCACTCTCTAGCCTCCTAACTTACGTAATTTGTAAAATTAAATTTGCTTTTTAGCTCTTATCTGAAAACCGTTTGATAACCGTTCACTAATTGCTAAAAATTTAGTGCCGAAGTGGTGGGGGTTATATTCAGTAAAAAACCAGTAATATCTTCATAATGACAACTAATTATAAAGAAATCAAAGAACAAAAGCCATATTAAATTAATTTTTATAGAGTTTTTGTGGTATTATACTCTTTTAAAAAATATAATACCTCTGTTAAGGAACTCATAATTTATTTAGGCAAGAAATGTCACTTCTCTTGTAGATTTCTTGCCAACCTTACTGATCTTCCATAAGAAGACCTAATATGTGTTTCATTCTAAATTTCATTTAT
>KZ807598.1:352635-363428 GCA_000696205.2 Oncopeltus fasciatus | reverse complement strand
TATATATATATATATATTTGTGTGTGTGTGTTATCTGTAATCCAAAAAGTTGTTTTAGCTTAAAAAAAAATCGCATGTTGTTATTAAGCGGAGCTTGATTTTCCTTCGATCAGCATAAAACATAAAGTGAGATTTTGTTTTTTTACGGAATAGATATATATGGTATAACTAATTATAAGGATATATTATTGATTTAAAATGTTCCTCTTCCTATAGACTTGCTCCTCAGCTGAATTAAATCTGATGGTATGAGCTTACAAGTTTCATTACGAATTTTGAAGGGAGTCAGCGGAAAAGGTGCTTAGAGCCAAACCTCCTTCGGCAAGATTCCTACTGCAGACTGACAATTTCCCCGGTCCTCCGACCAGCTTGCCTATGGCTACAATTACCTCGTGGTTATGTACACACGAAAGTTATGGAAGTGCGTGCTGTATCCACATGTACTTTCTTGGAGGACAATCCTTCGGGAATTGGGTTTGAACTGCGTTGGTAACCAGCGTTAGGTGGCGAGAGGCTCCTACCGACTGGTCCACCAACAGCAGAAACACCACGGGAAGGTAGCCAAAGGGAAGGCAGACTTCGACCTAGAATCAGTCTCCGCTTAGCTCTGAAGATGTCATCGCGGGATGTGGGATAGCTTGTCAACACACCTGTTCAAACTCGAAAGAAGAAATTCAACGTAATACTTATGATCTACGTGAACATCTAAAGCTAGTTTTTCTAATAAACGTCAAAACTGAAAATCATTTGAAACGAAAATAGACGGTTACCATTTTAAATTGGAAACGGTAGACGAAGCCATTTATAGACATTTTAAATTGTCACATTTACTCTTAAATAGTTTAGAACTCTTTTTAATAAATACAGATTTAAATATTGAAGGTTAATTATTGATTGCGTATCATTTCCAGATGCGGACACAAGTGAATCTGATCTACACGACAGGCTACACAGTTTCACTTGCTGCGCTTGTTATATCAATATTTATATTTTTCTACTTCAAGTAAGACATTTTTTTTTAATATGAACAGTAAATTAAATAATAAAGTATAGTTGTTTATATTTTTTATTCTAAAAGATAAATATGGTTAAAAATTTAAATTATTATTGAATTTATTTCTCACTTACTATTTTAAGTTACATTCGTATAATAAGAATCATTTAGATGGAAGTCATAAGTAACATTTTTGGGGAAACTGTTAATCCATTAGCTCTGTATATAAAGATGTTATGTGACGTATAAAAATTATACGTTCAATTAAAAATTAATTAAAATTACAAAAATACCTGACAATGCCAACCTTTGAACTTAGTTCTAACAGAAAATAAAAATATAACCTAAAAACCTTCATCCAAATGACTCGTTGTGTATGTATACTTTATTTAAAATTATAAAATAGATATAAATCTATAGTCTAAATAATTTTAAACAATTTTCTTAGGCATTATAGAAAATTATAAACATTAAATCATTTTTAAAAAATAGAAAAATGTAATATCTCATGTTAAGTTAAATTAAAACAATAATATGAATTTTCAGTACTAATTATTTGAGTGTTAAGTCATCATTAAAATCAGCTCTTTCCATAACCTTTTCTGTAGTCGGAAAGGACAAAATTTTTAGACTTTCCAATGCAGAATCTGTAAGATCTGATGTAATTTTTCAAAACCCCCTTAATAATAGCAATGTTAATATTTTGATTTCCCAACAAGAAATTTTTTAAAAATACCCGAATTGAAAAGGGTAGTAAATCAAAGTAACAATATTTTTAAAATGAAATAGACATTTTGAAAACGATAATTGAAATAAAAGTCTCAGATGACCTTAACGTAAAAACCTAAAGGTAATGTAGAAAGGAAGGTTAATGGGTTTAGTTTTAAAGACAAAAGTTATGACGTTCTATATATTAACATTAAAATGAAAATTCTTAAGGTTGAGATGATTTCAAATTACTAAAAAAATTATTTGTTTGAATTCCGTTTAAGTATTTTAAAATTTGTAATAATATACACAAATTTTTTGGATGCATTTGTAGAAATCATGAATTTGGCACTGCATGTGTTTTATTAGTTTATTAAGATCCTATTAGATCCTTTTTTTTTTCTCAATATATGAAGTAGAAATCAAGTCACATAACCATAGAAGGCATATAGTTCATTTTTTATTAATGTTAATATAGCACTGAATGATAAGAAAAAAAGTTATGTTGTTTTTCTTACACAATGTTTTTTAAAAAAACATGTAATTAATGAACACGGACTTGTAAAGTCCAGGACATCCATAACAAAATACATTTAAAAAAAATGAAAATAGGGGATGAATTCAGGAACTAAAGTCAGGAATGTTAATTTAGAAATCTATCAAAACTAAGATGGGGCGTTAGAGATCGGTGATTCTCTTCTCTTCATTTAACTCTTTCGTGCAGAATGGTTCCTCCTGTCCAGAACTCCTGCTCGGCCAGCTGGAAGTTTTCTGCCCTGAGTTTTTATTTCTTTATTTTTTATTTTATTTTTTTATTTTTTTTTGGGGGAGGATAATTTATTATCTAGCCAACTCAGTNTATTTATTTCTTTATTTTTTATTTTATTTTATTTTTTTTTTTAAGTATTAGCCTCCCTTTCAATCTTTTAGAGTCATGGAGGGAGGGGCTATCTACAGGCTGACGTCCCATTATAAACACCCATGGCTCAGGACAAGCTTATATTTATAGGTAAAAGCTTGCCCTAGGCGGGATTTGAACCCTCAGCGTCAGGATTGCGAGACACGGACTGATCCCTTGAGCTACCCTGGCGCCCCATGCCCTGAGTTTTTGCGGAACATAAAGTTGTAGTCATTTAGCCTGTGTCTAGTTGCGGAGAGTGTCTAAGACCAACGACCAGGAAGGTAACTTGTTCTCGAGGTACGTCTGAAAACGCTCTGATAACCAATACGAGTATAGGGGGTCGAAGAATAGTTCTCTCCTGAGGGTCGACAACTTTGATGTACCGACCTTTCTCGATAGCAGAGCTACATAGAATTTTTAATCAACTAAGTGTGCAGGTGTTGGTGTCGTTCAAAGATTTTGGTCCCACAAATTTTGGTTTCTCTCTCCCTGGCTTTTATTCAGAAATAAATGACCACCTTAGGTGCCAAAGGTGCTGCCTCTCTCTCCATGATCTTAAGTGTTTGAACGGGAAGTTTAACAAAAAAAAGCAAAAACAACTGCATTATTTTGTAAATGCACAGCATTCTATTTTTATAATCACATATAATTGTAATTTAAAGGGAATAAATTCTTGTTTTTCTATATATTACCTACTTTAATATGTTGTTACATCTGATAGCTTAAGGTTAACTTTTTGTAAATTAGTAGTACAAATAACTTCTGCTACTCATTTATTATGCAGAAAAATAAATTTACTTATTATTATTGTTTTGTTTTTACTTATTTTTTGTAAAATGTTGCTGCTATTGATGTGTTTCCCTTAGGTCCCTGACTTGTACGAGAATTCAAATCCACAAGAATCTCTTCATATCCCTGGCAGTAAACAACCTTCTCTGGCTGGTCTGGTATGAGGCGATCACAGACAACATTCCAGTCCTTATTCAGAATGGGGTGAGTCCTCTGCAAATATTATACAGCCCTTTGATACCCTGCTGGCTTGACTCCTGTGATGTGGCATGCGCAATTTCTATCGCGATAAGGTCTTTCTCATTTCTATATGGCTTACTGATTAATTTATTTCAGCCTGTGAATGAGTTTTGCACTTTTGATCAAGAAACCTCAACAATATATCTCCTGGCTTCAATCACGATTTTATATATTCACTTAAATAATTATTGATACATATTTTTGTCAATCATTATATATATATATATATATATATATATATATATATATATATATATATATATATATATATATATATATATATATATATATATATATATATATATATATATATATATATATATATATATATATATATATATATATATATATATATATATATATATATATATATATATATATATATATATATATATATATATATATATATATATATATATATATATATATATATATATATATATATATATATATATATATATATATATATATATATATATATATATATATATATATATATATATATATATATATATATATATATATATATATATATATATATATATATATATATATATATATATATATATATATATATATATATATATATATATATATATATATATATATATATATATATATATATATATATATATATATATATATATATATATATATATATATATATATATATATATATATATATATATATATATATATATATATATATATATATATATATATATATATATATATATATATATATATATATATATATATATATATATATATATATATATATATATATATATATATATATATATATATATATATATATATATATATATATATATATATATATATATATATATATATATATATATATATATATATATATATATATATATATATATATATATATATATATATATATATATATATATATATATATATATATATATATATATATATATATATATATATATATATATATATATATATATATATATATATATATATATATATATATATATATATATATATATATATATATATATATATATATATATATATATATATATATATATATATATATATATATATATATATATATATATATATATATATATATATATATATATATATATATATATATANTATTTCTCTGCCATTCATATTTTTTTTTTTAATTTATTGTATAATTCTCTATCTCACCAAATTATAAGATGTTAAATAACAGAATATGATAAATAAAGATTTATTAATTTTAAAAAAAAGTGTTACCCTCTTCATTGAGCTTTGGCCAGTAGACTTAGGACTCTCATCACTCTGGGAAGTTATTGTCCGTCATATCCAGTCAGATCAGTGCCAAGGCAACACTGGTGCTACTGCAGAGGAAGTAAGGTTGAAATCACCCACTAGCTATCCCCGATAAGAAACTTATATACTAAGGGTAAACCAGAGTTGTGAATTCAGAACTTCAATTGCGTTGAGTCAAGACTCATAACGGACTCGAGCAGTTAAGACTTGCCGCGAACTCCCCAAAAAGTAAGGCCCATCAAGGGGTGCCCCTGCTGAGAATAAACTTTTCTCAATTAAAATTGAGAATTAATAAAATTAACATTTCAAATTTCGTATTGAACGAACAAACTTAGCTTTTGAAAACTTATTCAGTACTTTAATAAACTAACTTTCAATATTTCTTGGAAGAATAACTTAGTAATTTTAAATTTATTGTTTACGAAAGGAGGGTTTTCTCATGAGATTAAGGGTGAAATTAATTTTTACATAGTAACATGAGCAGTATACCCATTACAACATTAATACATGTTTTAGCAATTGTAATGCGTGCTTACATTTCCAACTACACTAAAGCTTCAGATTTAGTGAAACTTGGGCATTGACATGTACATGATTTTTCATCACATCATTGATAAACATCAACATAATCATAAAATCAATTTACCTGTACTACTAACCCTCATTTCTGAAAAATCTCTAACTCATTAAGAATTTTCTCCCTTAACAATGCCATTCATATTTCCCAATAATTCCACTTTATATCCGATTGGAGCATTTTTCTTTACCAGATCACAATGGCATCTTCTTTTGAGTCGATGGAAAGGATTATAGGATTCTGAAGATAAGCCTTGGGTAGATGGGTTAGAGTGAAACGGGTGTCAACTAAAGATGAGGGGAGAAGGGAATGAGAATTAGGTCACTGACTAGTGGGACATTAAAATCATTGTGGAGGGATGAGTTGTACTCGTAATAAGAAGCATTTTCAATGATTCTAAGGATATTATTATAAATTCAATATCATGCTCGTTCTGGTTATCTTACTTATAATGAATTGTGCTTCTCTTCTTGTAAACAGATAATGTGTCGAACTCTACACATTCTGGTGCAATACTTCATGGTTGCTACCTACCTCTGGATGTTCTGTGAAGGGCTGTATCTGCACACTCTGCTAGTCGTCACCTTCATCACGGAGTCGAAGGTGATGCCGTTCCTCTACCTGATCGGCTGGGGTGTACCGGCCCTTCTTGTCTCGTTGTACACAGCTCTCAGGGCTTCAGACGCTGAAGATTCTGTTCAGTAAGTATATATGTTCTATTATATTAGATGTTATATGTATTGAAACTTAAATATATTATAACTAGTGAAAACATTATTAGAATACGATTACTAAGCAATCTCTTATAAAATTACTAAACAGCTATACAGTGAATTTTTTCTCCATCCACATCTTTTTTCTTACATTAAATAAATTTTTTCTACTCCTATATTTCACTATTTACATAGAAAATCTTTAGTATTTAGTTGAAATGAAATTATTTGTTTCTTGAAAAAGCTTTTCCCAAAATTGAACAATCCAAGCTTCGCACAATTTATTTATCTATTGGATTCAGGAATTGCATATTCTCGACCTCATCTTCAGAGATTCAGAGAGTTTCTTTCTTACGCCCATACTGGGTGATTTACGAGCTATATGAAGGCTTATCTTTAGAATAAATAAAGAAAAGGCTTTGAAGTATTAGAGAGTTCAATTTAGAAAAAACATATTTCATCAGTGAAACTTTGTCCAATTATTTTTTAAAAAATTAAAGTTTTTTCCTTTATTTTTATAATTTTATGGAAATTTAGAAAAATTCCAATACAATATAATTAAGGATAGTGTGTATAATAACAATATAAATTTCAGTGTTTCAAAGAAGACCCACATTCCACAAGTATAGATGAAGTTATGATATATTTTTCAACTTTCAACATTGCATTTTTTTTCAGCTGTTGGATTCATGAGTCCAAATACTCGTGGTCCATTGCAGTTCCAGTTTGCATATCGATGATAGCGAATTTCGTATTTCTCATAAATATAGTGAGGCTGTTACTCACCAAGCTTCATGCTGCTCAACAAACTACTCCAAGCTCCTCTTTCAAGGACAAGAATGCATCAATCAGATCAAAGAGGTTAGTAATGAACTATCTGTAGATATTCTACTGTGAAATGACGAAGCATTTAAATTAACCTACATTTACTTTGTGGACGTATTTTATATCCTCCTCGCCTTTCCCATAGAAAAACTTGTTCCATCATGAAAATTGATCTCAGCAGCTACCGATTCCTTCGGGTTCATCTTAAAATTGCTGCACACTGCCTGGTGTTCAATTTTACCACTGGTCTACCACGTTCTTAAAGAATAAATACTTTTATATTTAAAAAGTCGAGCATCTGGAGTACAGATTGTGATTATAACCTGTCATTGGTTGATTACGGTACTATAACTTCGTAAAATACTTTTTTTTCCCTTCAATTAATGAAATTTTACTCTAAAAATTTTTCATATTTTAAAGAGGATACGAAGTATACTTTTATAGAGTTCCAAAAAGACAACACTTCTAAACTTGTAAGAAACTGATTACCTTATTTCTCTGCCATTCATAGTTTAGAAAGTTAAAATTTAAGATAAAAGTTAAGATTTACTTGAAATAGTTACATTCAGTAAAGTATGGTAATGTTATCAAAGTCAATTGAGCATCCTTCTTGAATGATGAGATTTGTGAGGGTAGTTTTTTTTGTTTTGTTTTTTTAATGTACCAAGGCAACACTGGTGCTACTGCAGAGGAAGTAAGGTTGAAATCACCCACTAGCTATCCCCGATAAGAAACTTATATACTAAGGGTAAACCAGAGTTGTGAATTCAGAACTTCAATTGCGTTGAGTCAAGACTCATAACGGACTCGAGCAGTTAAGACTTGCCGCGAACTCCCCAAAAAGTAAGGCCCATCAAGGGGTGCCCCTGCTGAGAATAAACTTTTCTCAATTAAAATTGAGAATTAATAAAATTAACATTTCAAATTTCGTATTGAACGAACAAACTTAGCTTTTGAAAACTTATTCAGTACTTTAATAAACTAACTTTCAATATTTCTTGGAAGAATAACTTAGTAATTTTAAATTTATTGTTTACGAAAGGAGGGTTTTCTCATGAGATTAAGGGTGAAATTAATTTTTACATAGTAACATGAGCAGTATACCCATTACAACATTAATACATGTTTTAGCAATTGTAATGCGTGCTTACATTTCCAACTACACTAAAGCTTCAGATTTAGTGAAACTTGGGCATTGACATGTACATGATTTTTCATCACATCATTGATAAACATCAACATAATCATAAAATCAATTTACCTGTACTACTAACCCTCATTTCTGAAAAATCTCTAACTCATTAAGAATTTTCTCCCTTAACAATGCCATTCATATTTCCCAATAATTCCACTTTATATCCGATTGGAGCATTTTTCTTTACCAGATCACAATGGCATCTTCTTTTGAGTCGATGGAAAGGATTATAGGATTCTGAAGATAAGCCTTGGGTAGATGGGTTAGAGTGAAACGGGTGTCAACTAAAGATGAGGGGGGAAGGGAATGAGAATTAGGTCACTGACTAGTGGGACATTAAAATCATTGTGGAGGGATGAGTTGTACTCGTAATAAGAGGCATTTTCAATGATTCTAAGGATATTATTATAAATTCAATATCATGCTCGTTCTGGTTATCTTACTTATAATGAATTGTGCTTCTCTTCTTGTAAACAGATAATGTGTCGAACTCTACACATTCTGGTGCAATACTTCATGGTTGCTACCTACCTCTGGATGTTCTGTGAAGGGCTGTATCTGCACACTCTGCTAGTCGTCACCTTCATCACGGAGTCGAAGGTGATGCCGTTCCTCTACCTGATCGGCTGGGGTGTACCGGCCCTTCTTGTCTCGTTGTACACAGCTCTCAGGGCTTCAGACGCTGAAGATTCTGTTCAGTAAGTATATATGTTCTATTATATTAGATGTTATATGTATTGAAACTTAAATATATTATAACTAGTGAAAACATTATTAGAATACGATTACTAAGCAATCTCTTATAAAATTACTAAACAGCTATACAATGAATTTTTTCTCCATCCACATCTTTTTTCTTACATTAAATAAATTTTTTCTACTCCTATATTTCACTATTTACATAGAAAATCTTTAGTATTTAGTTGAAATGAAATTATTTGTTTCTTGAAAAAGCTTTTCCCAAAATTGAACAATCCAAGCTTCGCACAATTTATTTATCTATTGGATTCAGGAATTGCATATTCTCGACCTCATCTTCAGAGATTCAGAGAGTTTCTTTCTTACGCCCATACTGGGTGATTTACGAGCTATATGAAGGCTTATCTTTAGAATAAATAAAGAAAAGGCTTTGAAGTATTAGAGAGTTCAATTTAGAAAAAACATATTTCATCAGTGAAACTTTGTCCAATTATTTTTTAAAAAATTAAAGTTTTTTCCTTTATTTTTATAATTTTATGGAAATTTAGAAAAATTCCAATACAATATAATTAAGGATAGTGTGTATAATAACAATATAAATTTCAGTGTTTCATAGAAGACCCACATTCCACAAGTATAGATGAAGTTATGATATATTTTTCAACTTTCAACATTGCATTTTTTTTCAGCTGTTGGATTCATGAGTCCAAATACTCGTGGTCCATTGCAGTTCCAGTTTGCATATCGATGATAGCGAATTTCGTATTTCTCATAAATATAGTGAGGCTGTTACTCACCAAGCTTCATGCTGCTCAACAAACTACTCCAAGCTCCTCTTTCAAGGACAAGAATGCATCAATCAGATCAAAGAGGTTAGTAATGAACTATCTGTAGATATTCTACTGTGAAATGACGAAGCATTTAAATTAACCTACATTTACTTTGTGGACGTATTTTATATCCTCCTCGCCTTTCCCATAGAAAAACTTGTTCCATCATGAAAATTGATCTCAGCAGCTACCGATTCCTTCGGGTTCATCTTAAAATTGCTGCACACTGCCTGGTGTTCAATTTTACCACTGGTCTACCACGTTCTTAAAGAATAAATACTTTTATATTTAAAAAGTCGAGCATCTGGAGTACAGATTGTGATTATAACCTGTCATTGGTTGATTACGGTACTATAACTTCGTAAAATACTTTTTTTTCCCTTCAATTAATGAAATTTTACTCTAAAAATTTTTCATATTTTAAAGAGGATACGAAGTATACTTTTATAGAGTTCCAAAAAGACAACACTTCTAAACTTGTAAGAAACTGATTACCTTATTTCTCTGCCATTCATAGTTTAGAAAGTTAAAATTTAAGATAAAAGTTAAGATTTACTTGAAATAGTTACATTCAGTAAAGTATGGTAATGTTATCAAAGTCAATTGAGCATCCTTCTTGAATGATGAGATTTGTGAGGGTAGTTTTTTTTGTTTTGTTTTTTGGTTTTGTTTTTATTAATGTACTTTTTTTATTATTCTTGATTCTATTAACAAAAAAAATATTAATAAAACTGCCCTCACAAAACATGTCTACATTTAGTTTACAAATTACATTATGTTTACGGATAATAAATACTTACATTGTAATACTGGTAATGATAATAAGTTTGAATGAACTTCTATCTTATAAAGTTCATTAAATAGTAATGAGGTGGTATTTTTTAATTTGTTTATTTAAAATTTATTAAATGTTAAAGAAGTTTCAATGTTTTGAATAACACTAAATATTGAGAGGGATAACATTTGAATTGAATATATTTATTTCCTTTAAATATTTCATTTCACAATAATTTAATTTAATAG
>KZ807598.1:314282-328578 GCA_000696205.2 Oncopeltus fasciatus | reverse complement strand
CTAGTAACGAACTCGCGCCCGAACGGACCGAGCCGGGGCTCCCAGTCTAAGTGTCAGCCCTTTATCAGAACTAGCCACTGAGGCTGCCTGACGTCAGGACACTTTCTCCCGTACTTATCTCTGTTCGGACAAGTAATAGGACGGAACGTGTCGTTCCCCCTCCTCTGATAACTATTGACCTGTTCACTGACTAGAGCACTAATTTATACGATATAAAGTTAGAGGCTGCTAGTATCGAACTCGCGCCCGAACGGACCGAGCCGGGGCTCCCAGTCAAGTGTCAGCCCTTTATCAGAACTAGCCACTGAGGTTGCCTGACGTCAGGACACTTTCTCCCGTACTTATCTCTGTTAGGACAAGTAATAGGACGGAACGTGTCGTTCCCCCTCCTCTAATAGCTATTGACCTGTTCACTGACTAGAGCACTAATTTATACGATATGTACTTACGTATTTTTCGTATGTTGTTCCATAGTTTTTCACTAAACTTGGTGAAACTGTGCACTGTCACTTAAACTTGGTCTGTGTCATGTTTAGTAGATGTTAGTTCACTAATATACTAATTAAATAAATAGTATTGAGGAGCACGTATTGAAGATGTTTGCACAATGGCTGACTAGCGCCGAGTCCCGAGATTGTAGATATAGAGCAAAATAGCTCAAACGATTCTGATAAAATTTATCATAAATATTCTTCTAGAAGCCTATTAAAATATGTTTATATTCTTAACTCTAAGAAATATGGTAAAGAATTTGGTGCAATAAATTGCATAATATAAATTTATCCAAATTGCATAATTTATATTATGCAAATATAAATAAAATGCCTATTATATATAGTATTTTATACCTTTTTTATAAAATGAAACACCAACAACAAATTAAATATGACCATTTTTATTCATCGATTTTTCTTCCCAGCTTGATTCTGTAGAAATGGTCATTTTTGCTAAGCTTTCCCACATCATAATGACCTCTTCAGAACTTAATGGAGAATTAAGTGTTCCCATTCTGCTCATTCTCAATTCAGCCCTGAAGAGGCCATCACATGATGTTTGAAAGCTTGACATCACTTTTTTTATAGGGTCAAGTCAGGAAGAGGAATCTTTCTGGAGAGTCTAAGTGAATACGACCATTTTTCTCAGTTAAATCAGGCTTGATTTTACTGCTTGTATTTGGCTGCTTACAGGAGTATCAATGGAGGCATGTATTAATACTCGCAAAGTATTGTAACAATTAACAAATTGTAACAACAAATATTTATAATTTTTAATACTGAAAAGTAAAATAATGTTAAAAGACATCCCCACACTAAAATAATTAGTTAGTGAGTTTTGTGTTGAGGCTAATTATGCAGATTGGACTTTTTTTTTTTTTTTTTTGTCCAGAAGTTTCCAGATTAAAACTGAGAACCTAATATGGTATTAAAGAAATACTCCTGCAGGGAAAATTTGAGTGTGTCTTTTGTCAAAATTTTTATTTTAATTGTCATGTCTCTCTTCCCTTTATTTGAAATTTCTGTTAATTTCAGACATACTAAATGCCATCTTCCACTAATTTCATTTTTTTTACAGGCCTGGATAGCAAGTATGATATTTTGTTGAGAGGAGCTTCTCTGAAGAAAGTCTGTGAAACAAAAATTAATTTAATTTGGAGGTAATCAGTTGACCATCGAGCTTTAGGAGGAGAGGTTAGTCAGGGATTAAGTTTTGGGAGTTGAAGTATTAAAAACTGATTTGTAAACAAAAAGTTTTTAATTCTTCAGCTCCCAAGATCGAATCTCTGACTAACCTCTCCCAACAAAAATTAGTTTATATAATTTTAAGGCTATTGATTCTTTTAATATTTTGTTTGATGAAAATGCTGTATAATCATGTATATATGTATATAAATGTAATAAAATGAATTTGAATATAATCTTCTAGTTTTTTCCCCTTGATGTGCTGTTATTTTAATGTAAGTTACTACTTTTACTTTAAAAATATAATAAATAAAAATTATCAGTTGCATCCTGTATCAGTGCAAGTAATTGTTACATCATCTCTACTTATCAGAATATTGAATATTAAAAAATAATTACTGGACTTTTTTTTTTAAAGTTTCATTCATAATAATAGTTTAATCAAATAATAGCCTAGTATGAAAAGTACATTTTTAAGCACATTTTCAAAAGAAAATACATATTGAGACTCTATTTCCTGAAAAATACTTAAAAGTTTTTATCAATCCTATTAGATTTTAAGAATAAGGCTGGATGCAATTGAGAAATGTACTACAAGCACTGCAGCTTTAAAATAATACAATTTTGTTACTAATTATTTCTGAAAATTGAATGAAATTTTCTCAGTTTATAATGATTCTGGATGGCAGAGTTTATTGTTTCGTACTCCTTTGCGGAATTTGACTTCAATTGCATGATCTCTGTTTCCATAATTTTTAGGTCATTCTAAAAGTATATTTATTGCCCTCTCTGATAGAATAGCTCATCAAGTGACTGGTTATGCAAAATATTAATTCATAAAAAAAAAAAAAAAAATAGAGCTTTACACTGGATTAATATGTTTCAATTTCCCAATAGTAAATATTTATTTAATTGAATTACAGAAAATATTGAACACTTCAATTTCACAAATGTACATTTACTTTGAAGCTTATTTACATTTTTATTACTCTAATTTTAATAATAAGTTATAGATAAATAAATAAATATGTGAGAGTGTGTGTAAATATATATACAATTACAATTATATATATACAATTTACCACAGAAATAATTTAATCAGATAAATGTAACATTAAAAAGTACATTAATAAATGGATATATTAAGATTTTTTAGTTTGTTTTAATACAAGTTATAGAAGTGATGCTTAGATCATAAGAAAACTATGTCTAATCTTTACAAATGTGAGAACTTAGTCTAAGTTAAGTTTAATTTCGTAATACTACATGAGCTACGTATGAAAAATATGATGTTTCATTGAAATATTTCTCTTCTTTTTACAGNATATCCATACTTTTTTTTTTTTTAATTTTTATTACATCTGAAGTATTTAAATAAACCCAGTTTTAATAAATAAATTATTTTGTCAAAACATATTGAGCCAGTTTTATTTAATAAATTAGTGTTCTGCCAAAGTGGATTGAACCACAAATATGACTGGAAAATTACAACAGAACAAACCTCTTTTTCTGCATGAAAAGTAATCAGTTAATATTCAATTCAGAACCTGAATAATCTCTGATAAATTTAGTTTACTGTTATTATTAGAAATTACTGGAATTCATTGAGAAATAATGATTTCCATAAATAACATTATCTCGTTTATAGAGTTGACATTATTTCTGTCCTGACATTATGATTGTGTGACCACTCTTCTGAAGTTGTAGAGAATACTGAATCTGCTTTAAGAATCATTGTGATAAATTTCACTCCAATTATTAGTCACTTATTGTTTTGTCAAGTCTGCCATGATTTAAACGTGCTTGCAGTGTTTGCTAATACCTTTCTCTAATACCTGAAAGGCCATATTTTGTTTCTACAAAGTTCATCATGCTTTTTTGGCATTTTCACTTAATCGTGTCCAGTTACTTTAACTACTTATTTCTTATATATCATGATCTTCCTCTTTAGGAGCCTGAATTAGTTTGCCATACATTTGAGTACATCCTCATGAACATTGTTCAATAATCCAGTATTTCATGTAAGTTAGTTATTTATGTCCATTTATATTGGATAGTAAACAAATAATATACTCATGTCAAAACCTTGTCTTTTTTATTGTCTTCAACTGATTCATCTCCATAATTTCATTAGTGCATCACTTGATCCAATTTACAGAGAGGTTGTTACTCAGCAAGTTTGTGTGACCAGCCTTCAGCAGATGCCTTTTTTTATTTATCCATTTATTTATTCATTTTCATTGCTAAGACTTCTTAGAAATGAACTAATTCAATGCAATTTTACTCTTACTGAAAGAAAGATACAGTGTTGTATTTGCCAACAGGCAAGATGTATGAATACATTTGTAATTATATGTTTAATTTGAATTGCCTTACAATAGTTGATTTTTAACACATTTTTTGGAAAGATATACTTTATGTTTGTTTGTCAGACAATAGATTTTAACTTATCCTTAATATTGTTAATTGTATAGCAAAAGTATATTTAATTATCTTGTGCATTTGATATATGATGCAGAGACTGAAATATCCTCTTATCTCCCGGGTCCTATTTTTCAAACTCTTCATTTATATGAAAATTTTAATTGTAATAACATATTTTTTGTATGTACAACACTATACATTAAGAAGCTTTTGAATACAACTAAATTAAAATTTTTATTAGGTATCGGCGATTATAGAAATTGATTATTTACAATTTGACTTATTTTGTGTTATTAACTTATTCTATGATAACATATAATTACATTATCTAAGACTAAGCTAAAAATAAGAGAAATTATTTAATTACAGTGAATTACATTGACATTACAAATGAAAATAACAAATGGCTCTTATTGGAACAAATGTTTTAGTTATTTGTTATTCTCATACATAGAAAGTTATTTCAAGTGACATTTAATACAAATATTAGAACAAATGTTTGAAGCGTTTGTAAATTCCCCTAATATATTGTGCTTATTTACACCAATTTTATTTTACGTGCATAAAAAATGAGCATCAGTAAGCTAGTTTGCTTAAATCAGTAATGCAAACTTGTATAATCGTAAGTTTAAGAGTTTTTAAACAATATAAAAGAGTTTTCTCCTTAATTTATTTTTAATGAATAAAACTAGTTTTATGATCAAATATTTTCACAATTATTTACTAACTTAAACAAAGAATCCTTAAATTGTTTTATAAAACTTGGAAATTAATGAATTATGATGACCTTTCACTACTCACAAAAGATGTATGAACTGACGTAAACCTTAAGAAAACACATTTTAAAAATATACTTTCTCAATTTCTAACATAATTTCCTTTAAATGAAAACATCTTTTTACTAATTATATAATTATATAAATAGTTTGTGGGATTAATTTTAATCAAAACACAAGTTTTGAAAATTTAGCAATATAATAACCTAGTATGAAAAGTACATTTTTAAGCACATTTTCAAAAGAAAATACATATTGAGACTCTATTTCCTGAAAAATACTTAAAAGTTTTTATCAATCCTATTAGATTTTAAGAATAAGGCTGGATGCAATTGAGAAATGTACTACAAGCACTGCAGCTTTAAAATAATACAATTTTGTCACTAATTATTTCTGAAAATTGAATGAAATTTTCTCAGTTTATAATGATTCTGGATGGCAGAGTTTATTGTTTCGTACTCCTTTGCGGAATTTGACTTCAATTGCATGATCTCTGTTTCCATAATTTTTAGGTCATTCCAAAAGTATATTTATTGCCCTCTCTGATAGAATAGCTCATCAAGTGACTGGTTATGCAAAATATTAATTCATAAAAAAAAAAAAAAAAATAGAGCTTTACACTGGATTAATATGTTTCAATTTCCCAATAGTAAATATTTATTTAATTGAATTACAGAAAATATTGAACACTTCAATTTCACAAATGTACATTTACTTTGAAGCTTATTTACATTTTTATTACTCTAATTTTAATAATAAGTTATAGATAAATAAATAAATATGTGAGAGTGTGTGTAAATATATATACAATTACAATTATATATATACAATTTACCACAGAAATAATTTAATCAGATAAATGTAACATTAAAAAGTACATTAATAAATGGATATATTAAGATTTTTTAGTTTGTTTTAATACAAGTTATAGAAGTGATGCTTAGATCATAAGAAAACTATGTCTAATCTTTACAAATGTGAGAACTTAGTCTAAGTTAAGTTTAATTTCGTAATACTACATGAGCTACGTATGAAAAATATGATGTTTCATTGAAATATTTCTCTTCTTTTTACAGTTTTCAAATAATAACAAATTTAGTCTAAGTTTAAAAAAATACATATTAATACTTTTTTTTTTTTNAATCTTGTTAATTATAATATAATTTAAAGGAATAAAATATTGTACATTATATTAAAGTAAATAGGTGAACACAAACAAATTTTTGAACTACAACACTTCAAAGCTTTAAGTACAAGAAGTGAGAATTTACATAGAAAGTCAATAACACGTTAACTTTGGTTAGGATGATAGAAAAATTTGTATTTAATTATGTTCCTCAGAGACATAAAATGCAGTTAAAATGCTAATTATAAGAATAGCATATATACTATTTTGGGATTATTGTACAGTTTCTATACTAGTAAATATTTTCAAGCTCATTTTAATGTAGTCAGGGTAGAATTTAGTTTTCCTGGTAAATCTGGAGCCTTATAAGTAGGTTCCTCCAGCCCTTAATGGCTATATGGAGTAGGGCTCGACAGGGTTGGAGGAACGGTGTAGTCAGACAACTTCTCGAGTCTGAGTGGCCGTGAGATTGCCGTTGTCTGTAGCACGCCGTCTGATTCTACGAGCCATTGCCTTAAATGCAGCATGGACGTCAACATTGGCGAAGCAAAACAGCAACGACACACAGAACCCCTGTCAACGGAGGACAAAATCATTTATTATAAATTAAGAAAGAAGAAAATTAATGATATATATAAAAAAAAAACTTCTTCTTTGCACTATATATCATTTATTTATTAGAGCCTCAGAAACCTGAGGACACAGAAACATTGTTGGCATGTTTACTAAGAACTAAAAATAATTCTCTAATAGCTGCCTGAAATTTCAAACTCATTTCTAAATGTCTGTGATCCTAGGATAGTATACATCATTTATAAAGAGCTCAGACAACAAAGAAAATAATTACAAAGCATTATTAGTGTTTTATACTAACAACTTTGCTGCCAGCATTTAAAAATAAAAGCATCTCTATATGCTATCTCTAAATGGCATAGTTGTGTGATAGTAAAGTTTTAATATCCACAATGACTATCTATCTTTAAGGTAAATAATAAACTTTTTTCAAATTTGCATAACGATAATGTAGGCAAATCAAGTCTTGGTACCATGGTAAGGCTTTCAAAAAATGTCTTAGTATGCTTCAATGCCTAGTTGTCGTGGGAGTCTACTTTTTTTTTTCAAAACTATAAAATTACCATTGTGGATCTCTCATTATATCACAGCATTGTGTACTTTAACATTGTTATTCTATCCTCACCCCAAAGACAGAACTTTAAGGAGATTTTTGTCAAAGAGCATCTGTGTCTGAGTGTTTTAATATGTAGAATCCATCCATGCTTCTTATCAAATATGAGTACTAAGATTTTTATCGATTCTTTATATGCTATTTTACATTAATTGACAAGTCCACGCTCTTTCCAACAAAGAGCCAATGGAAACCTTACAAACCCCACAGCAAATACCCAAAAGGTGGCTCCGATTAAAAAAAAAAAAAAAAAATCTAAAAAAAAAAAAAAAAAAATCTCAAATGTCGGCTTAAGTTGTAGTCTGCTACATGAAAAAGTAGCCCGGGGAAGATATACATGTATCAATCGAAAAACCAATACTGAAATAAACCAAGTAACCCTACACTTGCACCCACCCTCAAGAATTGTCCAACCAGCGGTCTCTTACAGCTCTGATGACCATGTTGAGGAGCCAGCTCTAGAGATGTACACAACAACCCAAGCCTGGATCCCTATCTCGTACTAGACGCCAGCCTCATCAGCAATCTCAACCACAGATTCTATCTCAGCCTCAATTCCTCAACAACACAAACATCTCCACACCCTCATCCCGCCACTAATACAGAACTCCAGCATATGAGTAACCTTTTTACATTTTTCCCGTCCGAAATCCTATCCCTTATCACTACTTTGGTACAAAACCTTTCAGTTGCACTTGGCAGAATACTTTCAACAGTCTCAGTTAATAACGTAAGTTCTTCATCATTATCTATCCTATTGTGGAATGCTAGTAGTGTTTAATTACACTCAAACGAACCTACTACAGTACTATAGAACATTAGCGTAAACGCTGCTTTGATTACAGAAACACTATTAATAAAAAAAAAAAAAAAAAAAAAAAACTTACTCATTACAGGATATCATACTTACAGACCAGATCACTAAGACGGTTCAGTCCACTAGGAGACTGAGGCACTCACTAGTCCATAATTCCCACTCCCACCATATCTTTACATGATTCAAGCAATTATGGTATCAATTCAAATTATGTCCACTTCCTTCATACTTCTGCTCTAAAAAGCAGGAGAATTCACTAAATTCCTTGAAACCCTCGGCCCTTCCTTCATATGTGAGGAGGACTATAATGCTAAACAATAGCAATGGGTTTTTAGAATGACCAACCCCCGTGGTCACTCACTTTACTCTTGCATCTATCTCATCAACCTCACTACTCTATCCCCTAATTCTTCCACCTACTGATGAACGTGAAAAACCTTGGTTCTATCCATTCAATTGGTTTCCTCATTTAATTAACTTTCCTTTCACATCCTAAACCTTTCTCTCATAACCATTCCTAAGCCTTCTTCTGAAACCCTAATTAATGGATCCATAATTTGAGAAGATTTCATATCTCACCTAGAATCCACTATCAAACTCACTACCTCCATCAAAATCTCCGAAGAGCTAGACGACAAGGTATTTGAACGAGTGTGACACAATGGCCTTCTATACAAACTGAAGTGTACCCTCCCAAATACTCTCTATCTAATTATCCGCTCCTATTTATCCAACAGATTTTGTCGGGTCCGACAAGAATCAGATTACTCCAAATACTGCCCTGTAGAAGCGGTAGTTCCTCAGGTCAGTGTGCTTGGACCCATACTCTATATACTATACACTTCTGACTTTCCAACGACAGATTATAAATTTTGTAGAGTTATCTGAGCCTGATGCAGTTCCAATCAGAAAGTGGATTATTATAATCTTGTCCTTGATTGAGTTGCCGATGTCACACGTAAGTTGGTGTTCCGTTTTTTTATTTTTTTATTTTTTTTTCCCTTTTAAAAAGTCTTTTAATATTTCCACTCGGACGTCGACATATAAAAGTATTCATCGAAGCAGTCTGCTATCGCTTCTGGTATTATTTTACATTTCTTTTTTGATCCATTTTATTAAATTTAAGGAAACTCAAAAGTTCTTTAACCCAAAATATTAATAACTATTATTCCATCTGGTTTTACATAGATTATTTGTAACATCATTTGTAATTTGTAATAACTTGTAGTAAAACAAAACCTTGTCCAAACTGTTTTTTAGATCTTTATAATATACGATGTGCAAACAGAAAGGTCCAAACCAGTTCTTCAGAAAAATACGAGAGGCACTAATAAGTGGGTGGTCTGTCATTCGGTGAAATAGAATCTGCGTTGTTACTTTGTTAACAGCCTTTTCTCAGACATAATTTGTAGATAAACCCAAAAAAATTAAAGTTTTTAATCCTTCTTCTTTGGATAATATTCTATTTACATTCCATTGCAATATAAATTGCTGGTACACTTACTTATTCATTTTGTAATGAGTTATTTAACATATTTTATGCCAGGTATTTCTATTGAGTTACTAGGTTTAACATTATATTTAGATGTAAGTTATTTACTTATAATATTTAATTGTAATTACTTAAAATATTATATTTCATTTTGTGACTAATTGAAAAATAACAATTACATCTAAATTATTTTTTCATTGTATGACTGGCCATTCAATGAATAAGTTAAAAAAATTTCTTATATCAATAAACAGAAAATAAACTATTTAATTTAGCTATAAATAGTTTATTTTTTGTTTTATTGATATAAGANCACAATGGCTGACTAGCGCCGAGTCCCGAGATTGTAGATATAGAGCAAAATAGCTCAAACGATTCTGATAAAATTTATCATAAATATTCTTCTAGAAGCCTATTAAAATATGTTTATATTCTTAACTCTAAGAAATATGGTAAAGAATTTGGTGCAATAAATTGCATAATATAAATTTATCCAAATTGCATAATTTATATTATGCAAATATAAATAAAATGCCTATTATATATAGTATTTTATACCTTTTTTATAAAATGAAACACCAACAACAAATTAAATATGACCATTTTTATTCATCGATTTTTCTTCCCAGCTTGATTCTGTAGAAATGGTCATTTTTGCTAAGCTTTCCCACATCATAATGACCTCTTCAGAACTTAATGGAGAATTAAGTGTTCCCATTCTGCTCATTCTCAATTCAGCCCTGAAGAGGCCATCACATGATGTTTGAAAGCTTGACATCACTTTTTTTATAGGGTCAAGTCAGGAAGAGGAATCTTTCTGGAGAGTCTTAAGTGAATACGACCATTTTTCTCAGTTAAATCAGGCTTGATTTTACTGCTTGTATTTGGCTGCTTACAGGAGTATCAATGGAGGCATGTATTAATACTCGCAAAGTATTGTAACAATTAACAAATTGTAACAACAAATATTTATAATTTTTAATACTGAAAAGTAAAATAATGTTAAAAGACATCCCCACACTAAAATAATTAGTTAGTGAGTTTTGTGTTGAGGCTAATTATGCAGATTGGACTTTTTTTTTTTTTTTTTTTTTTTTGTTTTTAAATTAGATTTCTTCTCTAGCTCCTATATATCAGTAACAAGAGGCTCTGGAAGCTCTGGGAGGCGGAGATGTGAGATGATTGTGTAAGTGTTGGAAGAGCTTAAGGGTTGGAGCAAAGGGAGAAGGTAGAGGCTGGGGTGAGAGGGCGGGGGTTGATAAGGAGGGAAAGAATGATGCCGGAGCAGAGAGAAAAATACGCAGTTGTATCTATGTTATCAGTTACTCTAGTAATACTGTGAGCCATCATTCACTAACTTACCTTTACTCATGTTAATAAAAAGGAATTTCTCACTCTCATCATCACAAAAGAAATCAGCTCAATAGTTCAAAAAATAACAGGAAAAAAAAGAATAAAAAGTAATTTAAAAAAATAAAATAAAAATACACTTATCTGTTATAAGTATTAATCTGTTATAAGTAATCCTCATGAGCATGAGCAGTCCCCATGAGCATTAGCAATCCTCATGAGCATGAGCAGTCCTCATGAGCATAAGCAGTCCTCATGAGCATGAGCATGAGCAATCCTCATGAGAAAGTATAAACTCTATAACAATTAATGAGAGGGAATAGAATAAAAAATCTATCGGTCCCAGCCAGGACTCGAACCTGGATCTCCTGCTATCTGGGCCGGTGCACTTACCAGTTATGCTACCAGGACGCGCTAGTTATCTCATTCAATTCCCTCTACACTAGTGAGAGCCTAACCAACGAGAAAGACGAGAACTTCGTCTTGTACTCGAAGGAGCTGACATTGTCAAGCTATTAGTCGACTCTAATAAGTCTATTAATTAATATTAATTAGTCTTATTAATTGTTTAAAATTTACGTGGGATAAAATACCACAATCAAATAAAATATTTATAAACTCTATACTTTTTTAAATTCTTAATTCAGACTAGGATTAATCTATACTTTTTGACGGTAATATTGGTTTTTGAAATAGTACTTTATCGATATAGGACCCAAAGTTACTGTAGGGTACCTGTAGTGAGACGAGGAGGGCGGAAAAGACCTGATAGACCCTCTCCCCCGGGGCCCCCGGCTCCGGCCTGAAAGGTATGAGGATGTGATGGATGCCGAAGAGCGGGACGAGGATGAGCGCGGCCCGCACCGCCTTCCGGAGCCCGATGGGTGCCGGGTTTGCGGAGTTGCAGTGCAGCTTGGTGAGGAGCACTCGCACCACGTTGATGAGGAAGCCGAGGCTCCCTAGCAGAGAGAGCAGCACCGGCACCGTCAGGATCCACTGGGTGTGGCTCTCGTTCATCCAGCATCTGCGCAAGAGGAATCACTGTCTGTCACACGGGAGTTGCGTGTACTTTAGGCGAATTTAACTAACCCTAGTAATTACTAGGGTTAGTTAAATTTTTAAGATATATTAAGGAATTCCTTACACTTATAAAATATATCTTAATAAACACGTTTAGGTACAGTCATTGATCTGAACTAAATATTAAGTAAGCCTGGGCAGAAAAACAATTTTTCATCCTACTTGACATTTAAAGCAAACCCCACTACTATACTTAGATGATTTTAGTTGGGGTTCGGTCAAGGTAGATCCAAAAAAACACAAATTTAAAAAATGTATTTTTTTAAATAAAGGGTTATCTGCCAACGTTTCGGCTTACATTGTAAGCCATCTTCAGGGCTATCATGAAGAAATGTGAACTTAGGGACAGGACGTCCTCTCTCATCTTCATGATAGCCCTGAAGATGGCTTACAATGTAAGCCGAAACGTTGGCAGATAACCCTTTATTTAAAAAAAATACTTTTTTAATTTTGTTTTTTTGGATCTACCTTGACCGAACCCCAACTAAAATCATCTAAGAATAATATCTACGTTCAACAAACTCTCCTTTTGAGCCTACTACTATACGTTCGAGTTTAATCAATAACAAACTCACACAGCACTCGCCAACAGATGGTTTGCAGAAACCAATGAAGATGGACAATGGAAGGTATGACACAAACTCACACTTTTATTTTACATTGAAAACTGACAGATCTAATTAATTTTTTATTTATAATCTTTATTTACATATTACATTCTGTTAAAAATATATAAAAAAAATTTTGTAATTTGATTACAATGAATAGTAAAAAAAACAAATGACATTAATGAAAGTCATATGAGGAGAGAAGGTGACCAGTGACACCACTCTCAATCTAATTAATTAAGAAAAACAATCAATTGTGGTTTCTAGACAGTAATTTTAAAATGTGCAGTTCAGGTAGACCCTCACTTAAAATTGTACGATTTTTCTGTAAAATATGTCTCAATAGTAAAAAAACTGGAGTTTTTCGGGTTTTTTATTATTTATTTTAAGGCTAGGAATTATTATTAGAAAGGAAGTTTCAACCACTTAGAGTCATGGAGGAAGTGGATATCTAAAGGTTGCCACCCCATTCTAAGCATCCATGACTAAGGAGCAGCTTTTATTTATCGATAAAAGCTTGCCCTGGACGGGATTTGAACCCGCGGCGTCAGAATTGCGAAACCCAAACGCCTCTTCTGAGTTACATCAGCGCCTCCCTAACATTTTTCAATATATTGATAATTTTTTTTTATAATTTAAATTTCTACTTTATTTATATGTTTGTAGGCGTGAACTCGAGTGAATTTAGTCATTATTTGTCAAATTTATTTCAATGGGCCTACTTAAAATATTTGCAAATTTCCTAAAAACCAAGGCATATTCAAACGGAAATTTAGCATCATAACCGGGAAAGACGCTTCGCATAATAGTGAACTGTTATAAAATTTAAATAGCATAATTATTCAGACAAGTATATTTCGTAGGCCGGAAATGGGGGTGAAGGAGGTTTGTCGGGGATTTGTCGTTCCAGCTCGTCAGCGAGACAGCTGAGACGTGGCTTCTTAATGCAAACAGATGGAAATGAAAGACCTATTCATCGTCTGAAGGGAGATGTCAAACCCCCTCGTCAACAACATTAATTTCGCAAGGGGAGGATTCAGCCCAGGTAAATGGGGGATTGTTAGAACTCCCTTGCGGGGGGGAGATAAAGTTTGTCCCGTGTAAGCTGGCAGCGGACTCTCAAATAGCGGCCGATCCCCAGAAAAACTGCAGAAGACAGCCCCTCGTCAACATTGCCATTGAAACGGAATTATTCAGGACGGGTAAATGGGGCACCATTACAATCCACTTCAAGGGAGACAAATTGAAGGACATGCGAGAAGTCAATTGTTGCTAGAAAATTTCTGGTGCTCTAACACAGTGCCAGTAAAAATAAATTGCAGTTGTTGAGAACAAGCACAGAGACTTCTGGTCTTTAGAAGAGAGTGGCATTCGAGTCAGTGTCTAGATTATTCAGCCTCGTATAAGCCTTCTTTGACAATTGGCTGGAAAACTGGAGAAATTATACGACTGATACGTTTCATCTATTTGTTCTTCTCCGGACTCATGTTTATTTTGGAAGCAGTCTCACTCCCTTGCCAACCGTATTCATGAATTTGAATGCACTACCTGCCTGACACCAGGCGGTCGACTTTAACTCTCTGTGTTGCCATCATTTGAATTCCAACTATTGCATCTAGTTTCCAGCAGAACAATTATTGCCTCAGCATATGCATACTGATAAGGGGTTATTTATGATGCGCCCTAGAGCCAAACAAATGTGTTTACCTATATTATATTTTTTTTAATTCGTCAATCGCTTATATATATATATATATA
>KZ807598.1:258124-271426 GCA_000696205.2 Oncopeltus fasciatus | reverse complement strand
AGGCTTGGTGGAGTGCGGATGGAGCAGGCACATGCGCACTCCACAATCAAGCCTTCCTCCGAGAGCATGCACAAAAGCCTGCAATAATGACCACGGGAGAGATATCAGAGTGGTGCCGCTGCCGGTGCCGGTGCTCTTGGGGTTGCCCCTCTTTGGGTTCTCCCTCTGTTCTTCTGCCGTCCCCTTCCCTCCATTACGGTGAAGGAATAGCCATTTCTCACCGGCATTAAGGCAATAATGACCCTAGCGGTTGGGGTGCAAAAACTGCATTGGTACTTGACATTTCAGGTAATTCCCCACTGTTTTTCACCCAATTTCGCTCTGTAACGAACATGGTCTTTCAAATAACACTTTGAAGGTGATATGCTAAATTTCGTAAAGAAAAATAACTAATTTTAAATTAGATAGGGTGGGAGAAATATATTTTCAAATATATATCAAGAATTAGTCATGGGAGCAATGTTTTTAACTAAATTCCATTAGAATTCCTAAACAACTATGTTGTCGGTAATTCCTAACAACCGATAGAGGAATTTCTTTCTGCTTACTCAATCTCATTTGGAAAGATTTCCCGTGACAGAAATAGTAATAGAGAGATATTCCCGAATTAGAAGTACCCTTTTCCAACCGTTGTACCGAGTATAAAATCAAATCTGAACATGAGTTGTTCTAGGTAAACCAACTATCTGAAAGTTCCTGCAAAAATACATCAATATAAAAGTGAAGTAGTACTCATCGGACTTTTAGAGATCATCTCATATACTTATTTCTTATTCTCTTCGTTTATTCCGACTCGATCTTGAGATTCAATATATTTAGATTTTCTTTTTCACAATGAGTATATAGCGATAATATGAGAACACAAAGTAAGCGAATCCTAAGAGACATTCACAATAAATTAAAATTATCTTAAAACTAAAAATAAGATTTTTTTTTAAATATTTCTATGAAAATAACATATATATATAAAATATTTGTGAATTTGTTATAAATTAGCATATATTTGTTTTTTAAGGCACGACTAAAAGGATATTACATTTTTTTTAATATATTTTAAAGAGGAAAACTTTATTAGCTAAATTTTTTTTACGATTCACTAAAATAGGGATAAATAAACAGAGAAAGAAATGAAAAAAAGGGAGAAGGAGGTAGAAAATTTAGATTGATTTTAATAAGTAGCTTAAACGGAATTTCTCTCGAGTTTTTGAAAATTAAATTCCTTCTTTAATAGTATTATACCTTTATTATTTTTCTTTCATATAATGACAACCATAAAATATTCTACCACTTATTTTATCACTTTTAACTGCAATTTCGTAGAGTTTTAAATAATCTATTACCTATTGATATGAGGAATATATAAACTTATACTTTGTATTGCTTATTTCGCTTATACCTAATATCAAGGTTGGTTTACACTAAACAGACGCAGAAGTCATAAGTCTCTCACGGAGGAGCAATAAAAGATAAGCAGAATTCCCATCAAAAGTTTCATTTTGATAAAAACACAAGCTAATTGTAAACGAATACATTAGTGTGATGAATTTTGGTCTTCCTTTGAAGCTACCTTCTCCCTCATCTGCTTTCAGCCAAAAATGAATTCCTTCGCAAGATTGGTATTATTCTCAAATATTATTCATAATATAGTGTTATTTTTCATATATAATAATAGTTTAATCAAGCTATATGGCTCTGTAAGGTGTTTTTTTTCTTCAGTAAAAGCTTTTTTTTAGAAAATGGAAAAAAAAAAGTTTTTCTGGTTTTATCATATTAATATTGCGGAATTTAGATTTAAAAAATACTAATTTTGTACATGTATATATAAATGTATATGTATATGTTGTTTTACATTTTTTTTTTTTTTTTTAGCTCCACTAATTCACATGATTTGTGAAGATCTTACTTCTACGGTTAAACAATTCATCTCCGAGTGTACGCCTTCATAATTAATAACGCCACTTCACAACTCCATACGCCTGAAACTGATGTCGCGATACATCGACCGTAGATCTAAGCCCCCACGTGTCTAGCTCCACAGATCAGTTCATGCGGTTATCGGACCCATACCAGCCAAGGGTGTTTTGGCTACACTGCGCTACGTGATTGGCAGAATTCCCTTATCGTGAACCCCCTGAGCTAAGTCACCCAATTATTTCCGGTTCATGACTCAGCCTTTTGTGTAAGGGAAAAATTATTCCGAAAGATTTGCTAGAGATCTTGTTTGTATTAATTTTTTTTTTTTTTTTTTTTTTTTTTAGCTCCACTAATTCACATTTCTACGGTTAAACAATTCATCTCCGAGTGAACGCCTTCATAATTAATAACGCCACTTCACAACTCCATACGCCTGAAACTGATGTCACGATACATCGACCGTAGATCTAAGCCCCCACGTGTCTAGCTCCACAGATCAGTGCATGCGGTTATCGGACCCATGCCAGCCAAGGGTGTTTTGGCTACACTGCGCTACGTGATTGGCAGAATTCCCTTAACGTGAACCCCCTGAGCTAAGTCATCCTACTATTTCCGGTTCATGACTCAGCCTTTGGTGTAAGGGAAAAATTATTCCGAAAGATTTGCTAGAGATCTTGTTTGTATTAATTTTTTTTTTTTTTTTTTAGCCTGTATTGAAAAAACAAGTACTAATTGGAAGATCTCTATGTTTCATCATATATTATCAGTCAGTTGTCTTACCCAAGTAAGGAGTAATAGAATGATCAAATTATTCATGAACTACACTAAAATATCAAGAAGCATATTCCAACTCAAGTTTATTTCTAACTTCATTAATATTTTAAACAATAGAGTTTCTTAGACTGTGAAATATTATCTTAATTAAGGGGTGACAGGAAAGAAGAAATGGTGACAAGCAGTAGATAAACAAGATAAGTTTGATGTAAATATCCAGGGTGAAGAAGTAAGGGACATGGCAGGAGCTGCGTGCCAGCACTGGTAGCCACGAGTGCAGGCAAAATGTTTGATGGAAGCCGACTTTAATAAACCTGCCCCCATCAGTTTAGAACGTAGGGGTGAAACCCAAATCTACCCTTATCTCCACGTCCAATATGCCATCTGGACTGCTACTCTGCGTGATTTGCTGGGGTAAACAAATTTAATTTATTAATACACACCCGGCCATCAATCGATATTGATTAAAATAATTCTATATAATCAGACTGTTCAGGGCCTCAATAAAGCTCCCAAAATATGAAATTTAATAAATTATGACGTTCCCACTTTTACCCCAATTTATTATTACTGATATATAAGCTTTTTATAAATATTGAATTTATTGTGGTATTTAATATCACATAAATTTTACACAATAAATGCAAGGGAATAGAATAAAAAAAATCATACTACCTCAGCTGGGACTCAAACCCTGGTCTCTAGCTTTCCAGGCAAGCATGCTATCCTCTACACCACCCCGAGTAAAACGAATATACCGTATTACGCTCGAAGGAGCTAACATTGTCGGCTATTTGTTAGACTCTCGTTTTTTTATTAGTTTTTATAAATATTGTATTTGTTACGGCACTTAATCCCACATTCCTTTTATACAACAAATGCAAGGAAAATAAAATATCCTGGCTGAGACAGTAAGATATTTTTATTATATTCCCTTGCATTTATTGCACGTATATATAAGCGTTTGTATAAAATAGGACAACATATCTGAATAGATTCTCCGGTGCTGGAGGAAAGGATACAACTTTTTGTAGTGGGGAGTAAGAAAAATGCCAGAAGGTAATCTCTTACTATCCACTGGACGTGTACAACTTTTTCGTTATCAAATTATGATATTTGATATATAAACAAACATACTAACATTGGATACACGACAGTACACTACTTGCGGACTACAGGACAGAACTAACAGGAAAAGCACAACTAAAATACGTAAAATGGCCAGTAGAAGCAAATTTACTCGAGATGGACAATTTACTACCAGATTTCAAAACATTCCTTAAAATCTCTCTTAAAAAAATTAAACACATAAATGAGAGATACTTATAATTAAAACAATTTTTAGTGCAAGGGAACAGAATAAAAATTCTAACTGTCCCAGCCAGGATATTTTATTTCCCTTGCAATTTATTGTACAAAAGTAATGTGGGATTAAATACCGTAACAAATACATTGAATTTACAATATATATAATTGAAACCGTATATTTATTTAAACATTCAGTCTGGTATAGTTTTTTCTTTCTTTTCTTGTTCATATTTAAAATTCATTTCAAAATTCTTTTTTCAGTTCATTGATTCTTTTTTGTTACAATTCTTCTTTTCTCGTTCTTTTGTCTTTTAGTTGTTAATTAACGTTTGCTTTATTATTTTTTTTGTTAATTGTATATTGTAAATCAACTAATCTAATTATTTTCTATACATGTACATTGTAAAAAAACATTTGTATGGTATGTGCAGATTAAACTCCCTTATGGCAGGGTTATTGTCATGAGGTGAAAAAAAAATTATTTTTTATTTTTACGGGTATTTAGATTATGATAACGTTAGTCATAGTCTTATAAAGCCACTGTCATAGACCGATCGGATTCGTAGGTTCATCAGGCTGAACTTGAGGGGAGGAGTAGCAATAATTTAGTTCGTAGGAGAGTTAGAAGGAGATATTTGGGCTCTGACAAATTTGCCCGCCAAATCAGTGATTGCTAATCTTAAGAGTGAAAAAAAATGGCTAAACACTTATTTAGGGTGTTTAAAAAAAAAAAAAAAATCTATTGATTTAGGTTGCTATAGTGGTCGAATTAATCCTGATTCCTGTATTTTATTAACTAATTTATAGTAAACATATTAAAGGGTTTATAGGGCGTAATAACCTAGAAGTTAATGCCCTTCAATGATCTACTACTACTACTACTTATTTAGGGCACAGACTTGGGAAAGTAAAAAGTACCAATTGGGCATTCGAGCAATGGACACTCACATGATGCCATAAGTGAAGTGCGGACATAGGCTGAGAGACAGTTACCACAAACACCGAGGTATTGTCGAGGACAAGGGCGAGGTCATTAGTGTAGACTTTGTAGATTGGTCTCCTCCGCTAGGTCCTTCATTGCAGAATATTAAAAGCGTAGAGAGTAACTATATACTAAATCAATTATCGATTGAATTTCTTAAAAGTCTGGTTGTTAAGGTACTGGACTCCCAACTCCTTAACCAAAGGTCCCAGGTACAGTGCTCACGATATATACACATATATATATATATATATATGGACAATTTTCTTACAACTTCACTTCTCACCGACGAAGGGCAAGATTCCCCGAATATTTTGCTCCTTTTGATATTTTCTTTTTGTGTGCGCACTGCACTCTCTATCCCACCTGTTCTTGATTGCTACATATCCCAACCGCGAGTGTAATATATTATATATATATATATATAATCAATACTGTTATTATTTCAAGATTANTGAGGATATATATATATATATATATATATATACATATAGTAAACAAGAACAGGATAGAGAGAGCAGTGAACACTCGAAAAGAAACGGGGATTTCTCACTCTTTGTCAGAGGAGTCATGAGAGACTGGATTGGTCTCTCTTCACTCCTCACTGACGAAGGGCAAGAAGTCTCTCAGAAAATTTTACTCATTGCAATTTATTCTTTTTGTGGGTTCACTACACTCTTTCTCCCACCTACTTGATAACTATATATAGCAGCCGCGAGAGTTTTATTCTCACTTACCCTCTTTGTCAGAACACATTTTTACTTTAGATAATATATTTTTAAATTTTCTAATAGTTTATTAAAACTTTAAACTAATACATGAACTCGATTAAAATATTATGAAATAAATCAGGTTATAGTGAAATAATTTAAAACGGTGAATCTGTATATTTACTTATTTGGGCGGGTATTGTAAATATCTGAGGTTGAAAGTCTGAAATGGAAATTTGTAGGTATATTTACGCATAAAACTGAGTGAGCATTAAACTATCTAACTGATATATTCATTTTTCTGCTTTTATGTATCTTTCATGTTTACATTAACAACAACACTCTGTGAATAAGGAATTCTCATCAAGTATTATTATTTTTTTAAACTATTGCCACTATAGGGGCATATCATAGCTTACACAAATCAAAATTTAGAAAATGTAGGACAATAAATACTCTACTTGGTCCTTCATTGCAGAATATATTTTGAAACAGTCCATACCTCTTTATCCTTTGAGAAAGAACAACTTCAGATGAAAATTGTAGAATAGCGTTACTTTATGTACTTCATTTTGAAAATGTAGATAGTTTTATAATATAATTAAAATAGGACATGAAAACTAAATTAATTAATTATATGTTTAACTAGCGGACCCGGCAAACTTCGTTTTGCCAAAATATTTGTTTTTAGGGCGTTGCTGGCCCTAAGCAAACATTAGTGTTGTATTATCACACGATTTAAATAGAGCTTTTAAATTTAAGGCCTTCAAAATGGAATACCTATCATAATGTTTTTCCGCAGAATAATTTACATACGGTGTAGATATAGGCTCAATCAAAAAAGAAACACATGTATTTAATGTATTTAACAAGAACAGGATAGAGAAAGCAGTGAACACTCGAAAAGAAACGGGGATTTCTCACTCATTGTCAGAGGAGTCATGAGAGACTGGACTGGTCTCTCTTCACTCCTCACTGACGAAGGGCAAGAAGTCTCTCAGAAAATTTTACTCATTGCAATTTATTCTTTTTGTGGGTTTGATTTTGCCACGCCCCTCCGCCCGCAGACCGAAAATCAGAAATCAAACTTCACAGTGTCACCTGCCTGAATATTCTGAGGATTCCCTGAAAACTTCATCAAAATTGGCCCAGCCGTTTTAAAGTCCATACGTTACATACATACACACATCCTATTTTATATATATATATATATATATATATATATATATATATATATATATATATATATAGATTTACAGAAGCATAAGTTATTTCAACCCTAAGTGTGACGTTAAATTTAATATAGACTTAAATATGTACATACTTATGTTTCACATTTTATAATCATCAATTAAATTTAGAAAATCTGCATTGCTATGAACTTAATAAATATAATTGTTTTACTCCCTTAACTTTCTTCTGGACCTCCGAGAACCACATTTCCAAATTGAAAAAATACGAATTTTTGTAATTTTATAATTAAAATAAATGTATACCTTGGATGTGGTATACCATATAATTTCTTATTTAAATTATTAGTTTTCGAAAGAGTTTTATATATTTTTTCTTTTTTTTTCTGTACATAAATACATATACAATATTAGAGTAAAGGCACAAAGTAAACGTACTATTACATCAATTGAAGAACTTCACTAGAATAGAATTACTACACTTTTCATTTCTTTATCTGTAAAAAAAAAAAATCTTGATTCTGGACAGTGACCTTTCTTATTTAATAGAAGAGAGGCAAAATCTATAGGCAAAAGTAATAGTTCCGAAGAAGACATCATAAACTAAGGAATACAACATCGGGCAATGTTTAGGTCTTTGTTGCACAACACCCAGAACCCTCTTTCAGTTTTGTCTTACTTTTACACTCTGATGACTGTCAAACCTATGATATAAAAGGACAACCTCCAGAGGAATCAATTTCTTCGTTCTAGCTGCCTTGAGTGAGTATAGGTAGACCCAGCAGGACAGATGTGTCAGCAAGACTGTAGCACCCATCCCCGAGTCACGGACATTGTCACACTAATGGGTGTGCATTGTGTCTCATGACAACCACACTAATTTAGTGCATTAATATGGAGTGGTGGGATTGTTTGATTTGTAGCTGCGGTTCCCCGTCCAATTTCAAAACCGGCTCATCTAGTAATATCTGTATCATGACCGCATTTAAAGTAACAAAGTAACTTCTTTTTGAAGAGTTCCCAAAGATAAAAGTGTGTGTGTGTGTGTGTGTGTGTGTGTGTGTGTGTGTTATGTGGCGAAGCTAAATAAATAGTGATTCAATTTAAATTAGAGACAGATTCTGCTTTAACATCATGAACAGATAAAACAATTTTTAAAAAAATTATAAATCCATTGCTCCATTTGATTTTTTTTACTTATCTGCAAGGACTTTAAAAGATGATAACGTGCCAGCAGTTAAGTCTCCGAAGAGATACTTAAAGGCCAAGAAACTAACAGGGCAATGACTTATGGGGGAAGATGAATTATTTTTTAAGCGAAATGTCTGCTATTAAATATACATAAGATGGACTTCATCAGCTTTGAAGGTATTCCAATCGCAAAAAAGAAGATCGAAGAAACAAATATTCAGAAACTCTTCTTACAATCTAAACTAAAACTGATGAATAATTTTTACAGTTGAATGTAAAATTTATTTATATTTTTTTACTTCTATTTATTCATGATAATGACTGATATATGATATGACAAATAAAACTCAACCTATAAGAATCACTTATCGTGGCTCTTGCACTCTTTGTTTCAAGGGGACTTGGGGTTGAATAAAAAAACAGCTACTGGTTAATAAGAGTATATTATGATCACTAGCTGTCCCTACAAATTAAAAAAAAATTATAATGTAGATTTGAAAACCTCCCTATTCAAATAAATAAAATAGGGTTAAATATTAAGTAAAGTTTTTCTTCAACTTTATCTAACATATGAAACATTTTTTAAATGAAAATGAATAAAGTTCTAAACATTTTCAACTAAATCATCTAAATGAAAAATATGGAAAAAATTTACAAATAAAATGAAATAAATCGGGAAATATAGATATGGTGTATTGGAGGTTTAGGCAAACCCCAAATTTTAAGAATACGATTATGCTATATAATATAATCTTCCTTTTTTTTTTGCATTGTAAACAAAAGTAGCAATTTTCGTCTCGAAAAATCAAACTGGTCAATAGACAAGCACAATCTTCTATTTTTATAAGTACACCCAAACAGTGTCTGTGTCAGAGATACATAAAATTGCTTTCTTTTTTGGTTCTCGTCGGGCTAAAGAGTTTATCATATTTGATTTGGTCTTTGTCATTAAAAATAAATCCAATACCAATTTTAAGAATGAAGTATAAATATCGATCAATGTGACAGTGATGAAAGAAAAAAATAATTTCCATGAGTCGTTGAATATATGCATTTTTAAATAGCTCTCTCCCTCTCCCACTTCCCGTTCAATTATCAAATTGCACCAACAGAAATAATCACTTTTGGGGCAGATGAGAAATGCTGGAAGACTGAAGTAGAATCCGAGCCGTGGTCGAGTGGCTAGCATTACTGTCTCATGAATGGTCCGGTACCTGTGGATGACAGCCCTACTTCAATTGAAGGACCCTCAAGAGCTTGGCGGGGAACAACCTACACCAATAAATTGTCCACTGATTGAGAGAGCGCCTTGCCATTCACGAATTCCCTGCCATGCTTGGCTCTCTTCGCTTCCAGTTCACACCATTATAGTTTTTTTTTATTTGCCACAGATTATTCGTATTTAAAAAAAAATAAATCAGCCACACCAAATACAAAAATTAAACGAATTTTACTGGAGCATAGTTAAAAACTAACAAGGACGTTAATGAATGGGAATAGAATAAAAAAATCTATCTGTCCTAGCCAGGACTCGAACCTGGATCGCCTGTTAGCCGGGCCGGTATGCTATCCATAGCACCACCTGGACGAGCAAGATAACTTATTAAATTCCCACCACAATAGCGAGAGCCTAACCCACGAGAAAAACGAATACATCGTCTTAAACTCAAAGGAGCTGACATTGTCAAGCTATTTCAATGCGCAGGGGATCCAGGTTCGAGGCCTGGATGGCCCAGATTTTTTTATTCTATTTCCGCTCATTAATTGTTTAAAATTTACGTGGGATAATAAACCATAACCAAATAAATATTTACTAGCAAGGAAGGTGTATGAATAACATAGTTGAATAGAATACTTTATTTTATACTTAGGGTAGAGTTCTGTACTAAAAGAATTTTGACTCACAGAATTATTTATAAATAAAATTTCAAGATAATCGTAAAATGAAAATCAAGGTAGTTATTGGGTTATGTAATTTGTAAATTAGATCTCCTAATGCGAAAATATTACGATTTTCGTCAGCTTTTATTCAGTTGATTTTATTCTGCCAATCTACGTAGAATATAGTACAACTCATTTATCTTCAAGGGGGGTAAGTTGTTGGAGAATATCGCAGCGGTTTATCATTGGTTTCGTGACCGGCATCTGATTTCAAAAGGCATTCATTAGCTATGTTAATTGAGTCAATTTTAACAGCAAGGGGGAGAAATAGTGGTCGTGCCGAAGCAAGAGAACGTGGTTGTGAAGAATTTATTTGGCATTGTACAATGTCAGTTTGTTATTAAACGCAGGTTTGTCCTTGGTAAACGTCCAAGACAAATAATTGCGATTTTTTATAGTGTGGGTAGGCTACTTAAAATGAATTAATCGGGAATAAATTAATAAATGTCATTCATTATTAGCATCAGGCACTTTTTGCTTTGCACATTAGTACAGGTCTGGTAAAGAAAATCATTGTGTAGATTTTCCAATTCACTTTCCAAAGAAAAAATTGCACTAATTTTACTAAATTCACTGCACCCAGTGTCCATCACTCTTGTTGCTATTTCTGCAATGTACTGTCCCAAAACGCCAATCGCCAAGAAGCAAACTTATCAAAGACCTTGGTCTCCGCTTCATTGCCGGTGGGAACTACATTTCAAAACACTTGCAATAAGGGGCGAAAATGACACCACAAAATCCACAAAAATATCATCTACCAAACATCCCTGGACCTTTCCCAATGTATAACTAAACGTGAAACTAACACAATTCCCCAAATAATAGACCAGTCAATAGTATACTACCCGGGAATCATTAGAATACCATATAAAATTGGTCTTCAGCACTTATACTAAAACTAAAGAGGTGGTTTGAGCAGCCTTTGTAATTAGCAACTCTGACTTTAAATTAACAATAAATCCTAAATCTTCAAACGACTCAGCTGAAACTTCTTCCAATAAGTAAAGCTCTTCGCATTCACGTTCCTTATAATAACGAAAAAGCCAGAAAGATTCTCTCTCGTCTCTAGCCGCATTAAAAATTCGTTCAAAAAACTGCAGCAGTCACAGTGAAAGCCTTTTGATTTTTATTTATGGCACAGTCATATTCGTCTGGATCCCAGGGAACAGCTTAATGTCTGAATATGAATAAGCTGATTGAAAAATAACAACAACGAAAGGTATAGCTCTGGTGTCTAGTCTGGAATGTATGGTTTTCATAAGAGAAAAAGCCTTTATACAATGGGAATCAATTTGAAGAGCCATGCTGAACAACAAACTCATAAAAATAAAAACCACAACTCGCCCCTGAAAAATAGCTAGGACATGGAACGAGTGGGAAGAGACTGTGCTTACATGATTACGGATTTAGCTCTCTAATCTCACACATGTGTACCACAAGAAGAAATGCTGCCGATTGCGAAGAAAATATGACCAACAAGCACTGTTTAGCACATCAATCAATTTATATATCAAATTACAATATAGTCGGAAATCCTAGGTGACAAACCACAATCAATATTCAACCTACTCAGATTTTTAAGATCTCCTAATATATACCATATACCATTTAATAACTAGATTAAAGTTTTCAATCATCAACTGAATTCCCACAATTCATAAGAGGACATGGGACCTGAGGGTGAGGGTGGTGGGGTGTCTGGAGGAGGCGGAGGCCCACGAAGCTGGAAATGCCTACTTGGTGCAGTTCTGTAAGTCGTGCATACCTTCCCTACAGCCTCACACATCCCGGTCTGCTTTTCCGCGGACCTTCTCCTCCATATCTAATACTCCTATCTCAGAGTGTTACTACGACACCGACCAGATCAAGAACAACGTGACAACTAAACGCGAAGGCGTTACCTGGAACAACAACGTGTGACCTAGAGCTCCCTGGCTGTGAGTACTCTGTAGTGGAGGGGGGAGGAAGCACTGGCCAGTCAGTAGAAGCTCTCGTACCAAGAAAACCTCCATACTCAATTATTGATACGGCAAGGCCCTCTTTGCTTTGTCTCTTCTCCTCTCGCGTCTAACCTGGTCCCTGCTGCCATCCTCATGTATGTACCCCGACATCGCGTTAATGACCGTGAGGTTGACAAGCCATAAAAACAAAACAACTTCCGCCATCAGAAACCTAAAATGGCGAATTATGTTACTCTACGAAACGTGAAGTCCCCACCCAACTCTCCTAGTGACAATCTTACTCAATACTTTTCCTCCCCTTTTTTTGTCGAGTCATTTCCACCTTAAACTTTTTTTTAAGTTGCTCTGTGTTAGCAACGTGGGTAGCAAGATTACTTTGATGAACATCTGCTAAAAAGCAATTATTAGCAAAGCAATGTCTCAAAACTAACATTATTCTTATTTTCTTAGGTACTTTCCATGCCTTAGATTGAAATTTGGATATAATTCAGGCGTTTATTATCATAATCACCAAGTTATATTTTTTTTCCACAGCCAATCCTCTTAACTTAAAAGCAAACTGTTATTCAAAATGATCTTATATAAATTATCCTTATTAATTATTTTTATAGTAATGCATAATTTTTGTAGCACTATTTGAAATGCCCCATATTCTATTTCGCAATATGTAATATACATTACCATTATACTATAGATAAGAGTAAAAGGAAGCAAGAGTACAAATTTATCTTATTACCAACGATGCTCTCGTCACATGTATTAACTCAGTTTACAATTACAACATACTCAAGTCTGCTTTTGAATATCATTCTTAGTTAGCTATCGAATTAGCAATAGCAAATATGTGCCGTGCATTTGTGTTTATGCACTTCAAAGAGTAAAGTTAATTAATCCGGAGCGGCTTTAATTACGATCAGAGTAATGACTAGGAGTAACATGCAAGACAGAAGAAAGTTTAATAAAAGATAATTCATCAATTTATCGGCATTCCTATTACATAAGCCGTATTTTAATCCTCTATTCTTAGATAATATATTTTTGTCATAAAATTATAAAATATTATACTTGATGTAATTTATTTAGGATAATATTTGCATAGTTCCAAATAAAATGTTATTTAAAACATTTGAAGACGGACAGTAATTGTTATCAAAAATACTAACTGTGAAGTTAACTAACGCCTAAGTTAAGTCTCAGCCGCAATCAGGCCTTAAGGATAGACAACTTGAAGGCAAGAATGTAATATATATCAAACGATTAAATGCAAGGGAATAGAATAAAAGTCTAACTGTCCCAGCTAGGGCTAGGGGAAAAAAAAATATATATATATA
>KZ807598.1:246303-258061 GCA_000696205.2 Oncopeltus fasciatus | reverse complement strand
ATATATATATAAATTCTCTATTCTATGTCGTGCAGAAATAATGCTGATTAAGCAGTTTTCCAGCGAATATATGGACATAAATGAGAATAAACCAGCTCAATCACATAACTATATATGACTATAGAAGAATAACAGTTTCAAGTACGCTTTCATGGGGGTGGAGTGAGGAGTGGCCTCATATACTTAGGGATGGCTTTTAAAATGTATATATCATATTTCAAATAAAGTGCAACACAAATAATGCATTTCTATAAACATAATTAATAAAGGTAATATTTGTGTAATTTTTATTTTCACTATGAACCTAGAAAGATATTTGGTTGTACGTTTTAAAAAGAGAAGGGCCAGTTTATCCCACCTTATTACGCTTTTAAATATCTTCCCCAATAAGTGCTTTTCATAAATCTTCTACTGATATTAGTGTCTGAAAATTGCATTTTACATCTATTTGTTTTTAAAATAATGTTGAAAGTTTAACAACAAGGAAGAGATAAGCACTTCCAAATTGGTTAATGTACAGAATCTTCGTTTAAATCAGACACAACTTTGTATATAATTTAATAAATAATAGTAAAATAAATTTTAATCTAAACATAACATTCAAAAAATAAGTATGTTTCATTTACATAAACATACATGTATTGCCTACAATTTTTTTAAAACAGGAAACTGTTAATCTCCTATAATTATGTGATTTAGCTGGTTTATTGTCATTTAAGTCAATTTATTCGCTGAAAAACTGCTTAATCAGCATTATTCCTGCAGGACATTTTTTTTTTATTAATTAAGATTGAAAATGTATAACCGTGATGTTAATGTTCCAATAAAACTTTTAAATTATATATATTGCAAATATAATACTAAAATCATAAGAAAAATAACATTGAACAAAAATTTAATAGAATAACTTTCTGATCTGACAAATAAAAAAACAAAAAAAAGTTTCCAGTGAGCTTTCCGAATTTCAGAAGAAAATAAGAGTTATATCTGAAAGCCTATTTATTTTTCCTCTAAAAGGAAAATACAGATTGAAAGTTTAAATCGAATGATGCCTTAAAAGTATTCGGATGGGAGGTGCGGTGGAAGTAATACTCTCCGTTAAATTCTAAGTGGTTAGGAGTGACAGTATTGATAAAATGAGTAAGACTAAATAAATTTAGCCCGAGGTTTCTTTATTTGTTTGGAAATCCTGAAGTACGCCATTTATGTATTTACATAAAGCTTATTTATAGAGTAATTAGAGACTTCTATACATACGTAAATATCTTTGTTTTAAAAACTGATATTAGTTGTGGTATTTAATCCCACTTTCATTTTATATAATAAATACAAGGGAATAGAATTTAAAAAAAAATCTTACTGTCTCAGCCATGACTCGAATCTTTTGAATGATGGAAACAATAAAAAAAATATAAATTGAATGTTCGATTACCGAACTTAAAAAAAAAAAAATACAAAAAAACATATTTTTGCACAAAATCAGGTTTAAGTAGTACTTAGTACATGCAATAACTTGAATCTAAACTGTATTTTTTCTTTATTATAATCTAGTATATGATTTATGTCGAGACGACAGGGAGGGTTGTAGGGGTTGGAGTTGGAAGACATGGTCTGTGCTAGTGGATTAGGATGGAATGGCAGTTTAGTGTGGAAAAGGCTGAAACGGGATGAAATGAGATCCTAAATAAAAGTGGTATAAGATCGTGGTGAAGAGAGGAATTGGATATGTAATAGGAAGCATTTGCGATTATTCTCAGTGTTTTGGATTGAAAGGACTGGTTTCGTTGGTTGTTGAAAGGCTTGGCGGCACCCCAGATTTCTACTCCGTATGTCCATTGGTCGTTGTAATTTCTTGCAGAGCGTAAGTTTGTTTTCTCTTGGATTAGAATTCCTATTACGAGTCTATATAGTTCACCACATGTGAACCGTAAGTCATGATGGAACCCCAAGTAACGAAAGAATTTTGAGAATGGTAAAGGAATATTGTTAAATTTTTAGGAAAGTTTTTCTTTCGTAACTAAAAATTAACTTGAACGCATTTCGCTTCATTGATTTTTATTCTCCATTTGCCACACCATTGTTTGATTTTTCCGAGTTGATCTTGTAAGTTTTTAGAAGCAGTTTTAGGATCGGGATGGGAGGATAGGATATTGTTTCCTGATTGCTGTAGTTCACTTGTCAACTGCAAATAGAGCTAAGAGGGTATTAGGATAAGTAGGGATGTCAGATCTTTAAGTTTAAGCGATTTGAAGAAAACTAAGAAAAAGTTAACTGTAATATACAAAACTAATATTAGCCAGATGTCTTTTAATTTTATTTTTTGCCTGCAACTCAATTCGAATACCTTCAATTTTAGTTTTAATGTAGGTCTTGGCCAATAAGTTTTTATAAAAAGTGAAAGAGCCTAATCAGCAGATGGGTTTCTCATGCTAGATTGCAAGCCGTAGATGCATATAATGGGTTTGAAAAGAAAAAAATAAGTGGTTCTCAACAATTTCCTTTACTGGTCTATTGGCGCCCACTAGAAGGTGTCTCACTGGAAGGTGGGTTTGGGGAAAGAGCAAATGTTATGACCGTTAGTTAATTTTCTATAGTTATTATTAGTTATGTGACAATGCCCATGAACATAAAGGGTATAACATATTTTACAATTCTTGTAAGTTCAACGCCAACTCCCTTAACTTACCCTTAACTTTCCTTTTGGGCTAAAATCAAACTTAAGGAACTTGATTTATATCGTCAAAGTTCTTCAAGACTTCTTTGATCAAATTAGTCATTGGTACTTGTTTGTGTCCTTCTCTTGGGGATATCGGTTAACAAGATCAGAATACCTAAACCTCTAAATGAATTCGTCTACCCATTCTTAAGAATACGTATACCTATACATATACCTATGTAATTAATCTATACCTATGAATGAATGTTAATCTATTCATAAATATATACCTATACATATAAATGAATAAATATTATTATATCTATATCTAGTTATACCTATACTTATGAATACCTATACCTATGAATGCCAATTACTTACGAATAAACAACACTATACTTGTTCACTAAATAAAGCAAAAATTGTTTCTACTATTATAATTAAAAGGAAAATAATAAATTAATATAAAGTATACTTGTTGGCTAGGTAAAATTAACCAAATTTTGCAATAAAAATACTGATACACACATATTACTAGAATAAGGTTGTACGTGTCATGGTAATAACACTGAACAACAAAGTTTATGTTTCGGGGTTGAAATTAGCTGATTTTAATGTATTTCCACATGTTAAAACCAAAAATGACCATAAAAATTATATATTAGCTCTTGTTTTCAAGACATAGTATCATTCTATTATATATATATTGAGTTTTAACAAATGAAATATTTCATCACCAACAGTTGGTACACATGTTTGTTTACATAACACCCCTCTCATCAGCTGTTCATAAGTAGTAAACATAACCTTTGCGAGTTTGTCAATTGTACGCACGTGGTTGCTATTGAAATTATCGTGTGAAGTTGATTTTAAAATTAATTTAAGCGCTGATCTGAAATGCCTCGAAAGTGTGTGAATTCTGTCGATAGCTTTTACTATATATGTGTTGAAATAACATTTAAGGCTCAGAAACGTAAAATGTCACCTATCATTAAGACTGCCTATGAACATTATTTTGGTGTAAAAGTTGGGGACCAAGATAAATCATGGGCTCCTCATATATGTTGTAATTCTTGTTCCGTCATATTGCGAGAGTGGCTAAAAAATAACAAGCGGGCAATGGCTTTTGCAGTACCTATGGTTTGGCGTGAGCCTACCAATCATACAGACGACTGTTATTTCTGCTTAACTCCTCCCATTAAGCAAGGTTTATCTATGAAGAAAAGAGGAACGGTGAAATACCCTAATTTCCCATCTGCTCTTCGGCCTGCACCACACTCAGACAATTTGCCAGTCCCTTCTCCACCCCAAAACTATGAAATTTTAGAGGAAAGTGATGAAGTCTGTTTACAACAAGCAACCCATCCTTCTACATCCTATGACCCTGATTTTGATGTAAGCGATAGGTCTAGTGATCCGCACCGAATTAGTCAAGCAGAGTTGAGTGACCTTATAAGAGATCTTGGCTTGTCTAAGGAAAAGGCTGAGCTGTTAGGGTCAAGACTACAACAGTGGAATCTTCTTAAACATGATGTGAAAATATCTCAGTACAGACAGCGTCAAAAAGATGCTCCAGAAGTGTTTTATAAAAGACAAGCTAAACGACAGCGATCTTACAATACATCAGATTGACTTAATTGAAATTTGGTGGTACAAACCTCTTTTATTTGTCAAAACACTAAGAATAATGGTTTTTTTTTATCAATTTTGTACTTAAAATATTCTAAAAGAAACATAACAATAATGTTTTTTGTACTTTCACTATTCACGAATAGTATAACTACTCTTTAAGATTAAGTGCTGTATATCTCAAAAACCAGAGCTAATAAAAAATTTTCAATGTTATTTTCGTTTTTATCACCCCAAAATTAGTAGAAATAGACTAATTTAGTGTAGGAAACATTCAAAAAATATTTTTTTGTTGTGCAGTGTAATGGTCCCTAGGTGACTTAGCGGCGAGGTACTGATGACACCACGAGTGACAGATCCCCGTCAGCTGGCTTGAACGGACTATCCGTCGGCTCTCTAGAAACTAAGCAACGCTCTTAACTGTTTTTAAAAGAATGAGAAATCGTAACTTGTGGTTTCGAAGGATATGTCACTGATCAGTTGTATAAATCAGCTACAGCTATCAGCCCAATTGGCTCCTTACAGAGTTTACTTTACTGAGGGTTTTCCGCAGGACATTTAATCGAGATTGTTGGGTCGATTGTGGAATTCCCTGTGGGAGTTTTAATTTGAGTGCAAGTACCGGTACGGATTTGTACGAAAGCTGCTTTGTTAACACAGCCAGTATGAATTTCAACTTCATATTTGAAGTTATTTACTGTAGCTTTCTTTGTTTCTCTTGAAAATTATTTTAGATAAAATTTTCAGAAATTAATATTTTTACACAAAGTGAATAATAAAAAGAACGAAATAACAAGTAATTAGTATAATTGAGATTAGGTTATTTTTGGCGCGTAGGCTTCACAACATAAAAACAAAATACATGGTGAAGGAGAAATAAATACAACATTATTGCCGACAGTAAGAGACTGCCTTTCAAATATCCATGCAGCCTTTATACCTTCCCCCCTCTCCTTTCATGTGAATCCTTCAGGCTATAGCAGACGTCAAAGGGGGCCTGGGGAAGGGGAGATACAATATCCCCTAATTTGACCGCTTCTACTTACGAAGCTTATTCATTATAAAAGTTGTTGTCAGGGCCTCCGGTGGGAGAGAGAGAGAGAGCAGTAGGAGCGAGGGAGAGCTCCCTTCACGAAACCCGCCATCTTTGTCATCTGCCCCCTAATTGTAATTAACTGACGGCTTAGGATAACCTGACGCGCCAAAAAATTCATTTCACACTGTAATTATTGTCGGCCATCAATCTTTTCAGGGGAATTTACAAAAATTTATCTATTTATTTATTTATTCATACAAATCTCTTTCTGCTATTAAAATAGCCACTAAACTCGTCTATTTATCTAATACTCCATTAATCGCCTCGCCCACTTGTCTACTCCTCATTTACTTGTCTGCTACTCGTCTATTCCATTACTACTCCTCGTCTACAACTACTCGCTGGCTCGTTAACTACTCTACTAATCGTCTACTCTTATACTGTACTTGTCTGTTTTGCTTCATGTTGAAGAAATCTCTCATAAAAAAAAAAATAGAAAATAACACAACAGCTACATTCCTTTGTATAAAAAGATATTCATGGCTCCATGACTGTATTTTGATATTTTAATATTCTACACTTTATAAGGTTCGAAAAGGTTTATAATATTTTCTTTAAAGAGAGACAAAAGAAACACAGATAAATTTAATATTGGAAGGTCTACTTTTATAAACTATGCTTCTAGCTCTACCCATAGTAATTTAATTTCTCTAATAATTATAATAATTGTTGAATTATATAATATTTTGAACATTGAAATTTATCAGTGAAGTGCTTTAAATTATCATTAGTATCGTTATATAATTTACTATGAAAATCAATGCATACTGATTTGTAAATCAATGTACATAACATCTACTACACTGTTACCCTCTACATTTCATTGGATATGACTTTTTTTGTAGGAGCATCCATATATATANTGGGCTGTTTCCAATGTGTAAGTGGCCGTTCTTGTGTGGAATGAGATATAGTACTTGTATTGTCGCCATAGACTAGCATTGAGTGCACTCTAATATATATATTCATAAATTATAAGTACATATTGAACAAAAAATGAATCAGTAATTATTTTGCTAAAAAAGAGAGAACATTCTTACAGTGAAAAGTTCACCCGCAAATAACTAAGCAACTAAATAGTCTTAATATACCATGTTTCACTAAGAATGGACATTAATTTAGGTATAAACTAGATTGAAATCGTCCAAGCAGGTTTTAACCGATAGTGCTGGTTTTAGCCACTTAGAACTTATAAGTACTTCAACACATCACTAATTACGTGATATGATCTATGATCCTCACTAAGAATGACGAATTCACTGCCAATTTTACGCTTTGCTCTCTCTTAAAACCCTCCAACCCCCATCCCTTCTTTAAACAAATAACAACTCAACCTGCGGCATGCCTAAAGAAGCTCAATCACATATTTAAGTTTCCGTAATTTGTATTATCTGGCTCTATCATGATGAATAGCTTCATTTCTTAGAGGGAACCTACTAAAAATAAAAATTTCAAGAAATTATTAATTTTTTTTTATATTCTTATATGAACTATTTGCTTATTAATTTAGATCATTACTGATTTACTATATTCCTGATAATAAGGGTGGGGTTTCACATTTGTGAAGCTAAACTGTAAGAACTGACTGGTGTGAATGTAACCAATCAGATCTCAGCAGAGTTGATGAGATGATGTGGACGGGGTACTGGGTCCTGGTGGACTGATAGCGCACATGGATCAATTCCCGCGGCAAACTTAGTTAAAGTTAGGGGGATCTGTGTAGCTTAGATCGGCAGCACCATTAATAGCGAGATAATGCTGCGCTTGACTATCAACTTCAACTCCTAATGATATTTTCTTCCAGCACCGAGGCAAATTACATGTTCATCCTAATCAGGAGCTCATTTTCTGTGTTACGTTAACGAGGAATGTAAATAAGATTAAATGAGAAAATTATACTGACCAGCTAGGTTTGAAAGATCATCGTAGAAGTTTCGGCCACTAAAGCTTCTTTTAGACTAGGAAAGTAGAGTATGAGAAGTGCATTGATAAATTTCTTCCTAAAAAAGCGCTTTTTTGTAAAACTGTTACAAAACAATAAATTTCACACCAATTCCCAATAATTTTTCTTTAACTAAAATAAAAACGAAGAAATTACGATTATAATATTTAGTATTAACTCCACAATTATGAAATAAAAGGCCTTAACACTAAATTAGGTTAATATATTTTGAAAATATAAGGATTCATACAACACTCGAAATTACATTCTTATATATCTTTAAAAAATGATTAGAAATAAAAATTATATTAAGTTACATTTTACACCTCATTAATTCTATGAAATTTTTCCTAACGCAAATAATAAAGAAAATATTAACATTTTTAATTTTGGCTGCTGCTGAAGATATAGATATGAGCCATTAATGAACTCATCCAAGGCTTTGCAAAAATAAGGTTTATTACCGTTGTTGGTAATTTTTTAAAATGTGGTAGCCGAAAATTATCCGGAAAATATAATTTTAATCTTAATTTTAAAACTAGTTATATGCTATTTTTAGCAGATTTTACTCAAGAAAAAAATGAGACAATTTACTTAAAACAATCTAACATGACGCTTTAGTAAGCTCCCTCACAGAACATAAGCGTAAACTATGTGATTATTAGATGATTTTTGTTGGGGTTCGGTCAAGGTAGATACAAAAAAATACAAATAAAAAAAAAAGTGTATTTAAAAAAATGATCTACCGACGTTTTGGCTTATATTGTAAGCCATCTTTAGGGCTATCATGAAGACGAGAGGGGACCTCCTGTTTCCATGACATTCCAGTCATGGAAATGTGAACTAAGGAACAGGACGTCTCCTCTCGTCTTCATGATAGCCATGAAGATGGCTTACAATATAAGCCAAAACGTCGGTAGATCATTTTTTTAAATACACTTTTTTTTAATTTGTATTTTTTTGGATCTACCTTGAACGAACCCCAACAAAAATCATCTAATAATAATACCTACGGTCAAAAAACTCTCCATTTGAATATGTAAACTATATTAGTTCCGCTGTATTGTAGTTCATGAATATTTTTAATATAACATTCCACTTCACGTTGCCTCCCATGCTTATAGAATATATCTGATAAGTGTTAAATCGAAAGAAATACGTGTTTTGAAACGATCTCTTGACATGACAAGTTATACCAGACTCCTACTGGTCAGAGTTTGACACACACAAATATACTTTAATCACTATAATTTTTCGAAAGTTTTTTTAAAAAACTGTCATGGGAAGAAGCGCAATAGATAAATTCCTTCAAGATTCTCTATAAGAGTTACTCTGATTAGTAGAAGCTAGATTATGAATAATTCAAGATACACGTATGATTTTATCTTAGCTCTCTAGAGTCTGCAATTGTTTAAACTAGTTAATTCAGTATATAGTTATTTTTGCACACTCTAATCAACATTAGCCAAAGTCAAGAGGGGGTTTACAGAAATAAAAATTCAATAATCACATTTTTTTATTGCATTGAAAAAAAAAATTGAATATAACAGAGGTTAAACGTAATATTCGAGAATTTATTTATTTTAATTTTTTTTTTTAATTATAAGCGACAGAAATAGCGGCATGACGAACACCGAATCCACGAAGGCACAACCCATCATCACAAGCCAGACTCCAGACCAACCATCTTGCGATAATCGATACATCGTTATTTCAAGCCTTTGTATTTACTCTTGAAGTTCTCCAACGCAATCTTGTGGATCTGAGAATGCCCGCGATTCATTTGGGAAAAATATTTCTGGTGATAATATAGTTTTATCCCAATTATGAAGTTTTATCAAAGATTATTAGAGATAGTGATGAAATAAAATCAGGGTACATTGCTGCTTGTAAGCCTTACAGCACAGTTGGCGAAGTCTTTTTCCAGCTCCGTAATTTATGTGTCTTCAATACGAGTATTTCCTAATCTTTCCATTAAATTGAGGGTGGTAGGGCATAGAGCAATAAAGTTTAAGGCCACATAACGCACTAAAATTTGTAAATAACCCCGAGTCAAACTAACCAAATCGAGCAAACTCATGACTATAAACTGTTCCATTAGTGATATTGTTGATAAATGTAACTTCCATCCAAATGGTNGCTAGCCTCAGAAATAATTAAAATAGATTATTACAATTTGGCATTTATATATAATACATTTATAATCTCATTATATTTGACGAGTTCTTTGGTTACCAAAAATATATAATAAGGAAGATATTTAAGAATGTGACTAGAACACTGGCCGCTAAGGACACACCCAAATCACAAAGGATACTTTAGCCTCCTTATATTTTCCGCCCCATATATTTCTTTACGTGTTTAAGTATAAATTAGTCATTTGCTCATTGGAACCAAGGAAATCTGCTGACAAATTGATACCTTAAATTAGTTCTATTAAGTACCAATTAGCAGAAGTAACATTAATCAGAAGCTCATCTATTTCTTAAACTCCAAAATATTGTTATTTCGACTATTCTCTCCCAAAAGCATACTACTATTCATGCATGAATCATGTTTTTGAATGATCATTATTTTTAAAAAAATAGTTTGTTCACGTAAATTTCCACGAACGTCAGAATTTTTTACAATTTTTTTTTTTTTCCGGGACGAACAGTCTTACAACATTAGCCTATTTTCTATGGCTTTTCGAGCTAAATATGATCTATTTAGCCATAAAAATGCCTTTATTAAAAGAGCAGAAGCTTGGTAAAATACGATATTTTATTTATATAGCCTATTCAGGAAGAACAAACTATTAATAATGTAGTAATGTGCTAAATCAATTTTATACCTCACTAACAGAACCATTGAAGAATCGAGAAGAACATTGGTACATATTTAAGCCACAGTCTGATTGCGCAGAGGTAGGCAGAGTGTAAGGGTGATAAGCAACGTGAGTCTTAAGTTGGCGGTGATGAGTTCGGAGGATCTGAGCGAGAGTGAACAGAGGGCTCTTCAGACACAGGAGGAACACTTCGGGCAAATGTGTTATTGGCTTCAATTATGGAACTATATCTAACAGCCCAAACTGTACAGCGAGTGAGATCCAATGCAAGCACGATGGATAAGCAGTAAGCCGTAGACGTTAAGACTGTCAGACGAAAGTCTAAATGCGTAGTTGAAACTTCATCATTTGTTTGTATAATAGGTATCCATTTGCGTCTGCAGTCTAGAATTACTTCTAAAAACTGAAACACGTTTTAATGTAGGGCAACTGCAGTTATACTAGGATGTTCGTCGGTATAAATCTCTAGTGAATAGTTTTTTTTTTTTTTTTTTTAAAGGTCCTAAATTGGTTTTGTGGATATTGATCAAATAAAATATTGATAAAATAATTTAGTTTTAGCCATAAATAATTAAGGATTTTTAGCTTAATCATAAAGCTTCTTTCAAGCTTTTTCCCTGGTATATTAATGATGTATCGGAACAATGTATCACATAGTTATTTATAGGTTTAAGAGCTGCAAATGAATTAATATAGAAAGAAAAAAGAGAAGAGGAACAAGTGAGGTGCCCTGAATTAAGCCATACTCCGTTTACTCTGGGAATTTTCTACTCATTCGATTGCAGTTCGACGTCTGTCGTCCAAGTGAAATGGATAACATCTCAGACTGTTCGTGTGATCCCGTAGTCATGGGCCCGTCTGAGTAGTCTGTTACTTTTATTGATTTCAAAATTATTTTAAAATATTTAAGGCTTTATATTCATCTATTATTAAACAATAAAAATAATACAATTAAAATTAAATGGGGGGGGGGAGTCTGAAAAGAGCCTCAATAGATCATATTCCAGAGTTAAATCTGAAAATCTTAGGTGAGTCCATAAAGTTAAGAAAAACTCAATGTTTTTCAAATTCAACATTGGCCTGTAATTTAGATTTGAATTGTTAATGAATGAAACTTCTGTTTGCTTTACGTCCCACGTGATAGCTTCTGTTTTAAGGTTAATGATATGTATTATTCATATCATAAGGATTCATCAAATTCATTTTGTATGAGAAGGATGTATATGTTTCTTCATAAATTCTATGGTACGGGTATTAGGTACGGGTACAGTCCGTCTATTCCATTCCATTGTTGTACTTTAATTTGGTATCTTCGGGGGACTATGTACAGAGAAGCCAGTTCCTGTCCAACGTTACAAAATTAAGTATTAAGAGCACCAATCGTGTTCTATTGAGACAAGTCTTTGTATTCCTGTAAGTTTCAGGAATACAAAGACTTTTAGGAAACGTTTTACCAGCAGGTTTATTAATTACCTGACAGTATGTTTTTTGGCAATCTTCTCAGTTTTACAACTGATTTTTATATTAGGAATATTTATTCATTATTAACAGTATCTTCAATTGGTTTCATTAAATATATATATATATATATATATATAAAGTACATAT
>KZ807598.1:229735-240239 GCA_000696205.2 Oncopeltus fasciatus | reverse complement strand
TACAATATATATATATATATATATATATATATATATATATAACGAAAAGAAACACCCAAAACCGCGATGTGCATAATAAATAAAAATAAGGGAATGTTTAAGCTTAGTGAACTTAAAAAAAAAAAAAAAAGAAGGGAAGAAAGATTTCACAAAGTATTTCGAAATTATCAGGAAGACTGTTCGCCCTTCGTCAGAGAGGAGTTACACTGTGTTACTTATATAAGTATAAGATGGAAAATTAGAATAATAATATACTCTAAATATTTAAAAATAGTCCACATCGTGAATTCGGTTTGCTGCATGGTTATTTTGGCTAATAGACAGTTTCATATACGTGTAATTCTTGTGTTCTTGTCTATTTCACAAATCAAGTGAGGTAGCACTTAAGGATGAATTGTTACCCGTAAAATAATAAAGAATAATTTCGTTTATTTAAAAATTGTGACATACGAACAAATTAATGATGAAAGTATGTTAACGCTGAAAAGACCCCTTTATTAATTAATTGATAAATTAACATAATTAAATTTGTTATTATCAACTGAAGAATAACCCCCATTGACAAAGCATCTAATTTTTTAGACGCAATTTATACCTTTTTAGTTTCTATGCTATTTAAAACCAGATGTCACGATTAAAGCTAAATTATCAACCAAGGAACAAAAGCAATTTTAACGTATTCTCTATGTAACCTAAAAAAAGAAAGAATTCATTCATCTTCATTGGTAAATGTTGACTGTAGAGTATGTGATGTATATTCTTTAAAAAAATTAATTTAGTAAGAAAGAGAATACATTTTATATTTTATCTGTACTAATTAATGAATTTAGTTTCAATGAATATAATGTTTTGTATTTACATTTTTTATTTATAATGATTTACTCACAGATTACGCCAATTCTGCTTTAAATTCAACTCCGTATTTTTTTAAAGCCAATTAATTATGGTATCACAAAATCAATGTTATGCCAATCGCAAATCTTTTTCAAAAAAAATTTTTTGAAAGTCTCTGAAAAATCGGAGCTGCAATTTCTGTCTACATTAAGTCACAATGTGCTGAGACTGGAAGACTGCACCGAATCTTATCTTCTATCTTATCAAAAATATGGAAAAAAGAAAATAAGGTAGATAATAAAAAAGAAAAGATGAGACGAAAATAGAAAGAAAATGTCAGGGGTTTCCAGCAATCTGGAGGGGAAGTGGAGCTATAAACATACTTCCATAATCTTATTTATCACTTCTCCTTCAATTTCTTTCGTTTTGCTTCTGGTCCATTCTGGAGAATATTGGAACATTTTTATTTTTAATAATAACACTGCACAACAAAAAAATATTTTTTGAATGTTTCCTACACTAAATTAGTCTATTTCTACTAATTTTGGGGTGATAAAAACGAAAATAACATTGAAAAATTTTTATTAGCTCTGGTTTTTGAGATATACAGCACTTAATCTTAAAGAGTAGTTATACTATACGTGAAAAGTGAAAGTACAAAAAACAATATTGTTATGTTTCTTTTAGAATATTTTAAGTACAAAATTGATAAAAAAAAACATTATTCTTAGTGTTTTGACAAATAAAAGAGGTTTGTACCACCAAATTTCAATTAAGTCAATCCGATGTATTGTAAGATCGCTGTCGTTTAGCTTGTCTTTTATAAAACACTTCTGGAGCATCCTGTACTGAGCTGTCTGTACTGAGATATTTTCACATCATGTTTTAGAAGATTCCACTGTTGTAGTCTTGACCCTAACAGCTCAGCCTTTTCCTTAGACAAGCCAAGATCTCTTATAAGGTCACTCAACTCTGCTTGACTAATTCTGTGCGGATCACTAGACCTATCGCTTACATCAAAATCAGGGTCATAGGATGTAGAAGGATGGGTTGCTTCTTGTAAACAGACTTCATCACTTTCCTCTAAAATTTCATAGTTTTGGGGTGGAGAAGGGACTGGCAAATTGTCTGAGTGTGGTACAGGCCGAAGAGCAGATGGGAGATTAGGGTATTTCACCGTTCCTCTTTTCTTCATAGATAAACCTTGCTTAATGGGAGGAGTTAAGCAGAAATAACAGTCGTCTGTATGATTGGTAGGCTCACGCCAAACCATAGGTACTGCAAAAGCCATTGCCCGCTTGTTATTTTTCAGCCACTCTCGCAATATGACGGAACAAGAATTACAACATATATGAGGAGCCCATGATTTATCTTGGTCCCCAACTTTTACACCAAAATAATGTTCATAGGCAGTCTTAATGATAGGTGACATTTTACGTTTCTGAGCCTTAAATGTTATTTCACCACATATATAGCAAAAGCTATCGACAGAATTCACACACTTTCGAGGCATTTCAGATCAGCACTTAAATTAATTTAAAAATCAACTTCACACGATAATTTCAATAGCAACCACGTGCGTACAATTGACAAACTCGCAAAGGTTATGTTTACTACTTATGAACAGCTGATGAGAATTTTACCGTGGAGATTATTAGTGGAGAATGGGTTGGGGACCTTGACCATATCCCAAAAATTTTCTACTAATAAAAATCTTAACCTTTCATAAAATTTACATCTAAAAGTGAAGTGACAAATAGAATAATAAAAATAGTTAACTGCAGCTTCTAACCCTCAAACTTTAATTTAGAGAATCGGTAAGCCCCGCTCTCAGTAGCTCAGTTTCACTATGTTTAAATAAAATATGTATTTTGAAAATTCACAAATCAATATTGAGTTTCATACATGTAAACTAAGTATTAAGCACCCTACTTGTGCGTTAAAAAAATGCTAATAATCCCCAGGAACATAAAATTGTATGTAATCTTACTCCTATTCGTCTGATTTAATGACGAACAAAAACTGTTCTTTCACACTAAAAAGCTATATGCCGAAAACTAAAAAAAACTTAGAATTGTAGCCTATAGCTACAAATTTAAGTTTTTTTAAATTTCTATAGCGCGTTGAAAAAGACACCCTACCCACGGACACACACATAGAAAATGAAACACTCGCAGCTGCGATTTATATAATAAATAAGAACACGAGGGAGAAAGAGCATAGTAAACGTACAAAAAGAATAAATTGCGATGAGTAAAATTTTCTGGGAGACTTCTTGCCCTTCGTCAATGAAGTATGAATATATATACGTGTGTGTTTGTGTGTGTGTATTTATAAATTTTTTTATTGGATAGGGTCTGAGAAGATATCGAAAAAAGTTTTTAAAACCCATAAGAACAATAAATTGCTCTTAGCCAAAGTAGAATGCTTGAAATTGCATCCATCCTGCATAGTGATGAACATGCAAGGCCGTCAATAGACATGCGAGTCACTATGATAGATACCGATCCATGGATGATTACTTGGGTCAGAGTCAAATATCGTACATGCTACAGTAAATGAGGACGTTCAGTCCGAAGATGGATCTGTCAAAGGACCAGCATTTTTAAAAATATAGGACTTCAGATTTTTGTAACTTTTAGTTTCATAATAAACATATTTATTTATTTAAGTTTATTAAGAATACAATATTGCATTTTCATTTCGTTTTAAGAAAAATTAACAAATAACAAGGAGAGAATGTGTCCAGTGACACCCTTTTCAATGTAAATCAATGTTCTCAAGAAGTTTCGTAGCCATCTTCGAGTCGGCGAAGAGAGTTGTAAGGATTTCCTTTGGAGGACAGGGCAGGCCCTGTCCTGTTAAACAGGTACAAAATGGGGTCTCGGTGGTATGCTGGACGGAAAAGGTAGAAGCATCAGGAAACGAGCTCTCTTACTGAAGGAAGAGTTGGATATATATCGGGGAACCTTTTTGATAATCCTGATAATTTTGAAATGATAAGGGGATATTGGGATATTTGAAGACTTGGCGGCCCCCAAAGTTCTGTGTGTCAGAATTGTCGCAGTAAAGCCTTGTTAGTTATCTGTAAACATCTTTAGCTTGTAATCTATTGTAAGATTCTATTCATAATACTTTTTTTTAGTCGACAATTTATTATAAAAACTTACTTGCCAATTACCAACACTCATGCATCAATAACTCACTCATTTTTATAACTTTCCTGGAAAAAAACTTTTTAAAATAAAAAATATTTTATATTCATGACATAGTAAAAGAAAAGTTTTCGAATTTTTTTTATTTATTTTGCAGTTTCATAGGTTTTGTTTGGAAAGGTATTTTTATTTTCGTGAGGTTTTACCAAAAGGAAATGCTGAGAATGTGTAGGCTAGTATTTTTCAGACTAGTCTTGTTGAATGAAGTAGCTTCTAGAAAAATGAATGAAAGTGCCTTACAGAGGTTTTAGTGGAAGGATGATCGATATGGCAGATGTCAAGTGATTGATGGCCACGAGTTGACAAGTTAGCAAGGGACATTATGAAGTTGAGAAAAGCAAAAAAAAAAAAAATAATTTAAGGTCTTTTAGGCAGTAAAAGGCAATTAATTGAGTAAGCTAATATAAATATTTGTTTTATACTTCATTAGTATATTATTTATGTTTATTTTTTGCCATACAAGCAGTTTGTTCATCCTTGTATTAGTTTATGTTTATGTTACATAATAAAAAATATATTAAAGGAAAGCAAACCGCTGAACCCGCCACCAGTTACATGGGGAGAAGAATGATAGCTGGACGCACAACCTCTGATTTTTTTCCTGTAGTTAAAAAACCAAGAAAGGACAATTAAAATAAAAGTTTTCTTATCCAACGATAAAATACGTGTTTATTTATAATGGTTTTAATTGAAACCCATTAATCATTGAAATAATAAATATACAATAATGAAATATTTTCTTATAACCATTTCATTCGTGCAAAGAGTCATTTAGTAATCATTCTTGTAATCAAGTGACGTTTACAATAATCAATTTCTTGTTTAGCAACAGAAATTAAAATTTTACATTTAATAATTAAATTAATTCATAATACTTGAAATTGCAATTTATGTCAACCAAATCGTATTGTAAATTTAAGCAGCTCGTACACAAATTGTTTTTAGATGGATATTTATTTAGATATGCCTGGAGACTCCCAAAGTAATCATCATTGCATTGATAAATAAAGACAGACTTTATACAAATAAAAGTTGAAAGGATACATTTTGGCTTGATAGCCGCCCCAGCTCTCAGAAGAAACACGGAGTGTCACAAGGAGATTTTATTCTCTCTCTTTTCCTCGTCTTTATCTCTCTCCCATCGGGGTTCCTCGGCAGACATCAAAAGCCAGGAAACTTCCTTCAACGTCGGAGAGTCTGATTGCTTCTACCCCTCTTTTGCTCTTATCTCAATACACATAACCTTGGATTTACCTTAACTCCCTCAAACTAACCCTTGGATTATCAAAAGTGTGCGGATGAATCTTTTGAAGGAACCGACGCTTACACACAGACTTACGCATTCTTACAGTAGCAAGAAATAAACGATAAATGTAGCTTATATGTAATAAAATGTGAATCACCGTGTTTACCGTTGGAATCATGATGTGATTTTTAAAATTCCTAGGAAGGATTAAAAATTCTAGGATAAGATTCTTCAGATTTTATTTAGATACAAGAAATATAATTTTCATTCAAAAACGAATATACACTCTTACAAATTTTGTTAATAATATTAACAAAAATATTCAACATGTACAAACATGTACTCCTTCTAGTTTGAAGTTATTAAAATTTAAATCATCCTGATTATAGTAGACTTGCAATGTGTTCTTTTCTCATCATATACCAATCATAAAAATAAATAACATATTGTATATATATATANNNNCCCAGAAGATATATAAAACATGAAAAAGAAATATCTTTAAAGTTAAAAGGAGTTAAGCTGAAAAACGAAATAATTTTCAGAGGTGTTGAACAAAACTCTAATTTTTAAATTGATATTTAGAAGGCCCAATTAGTTGTACCTCTCTATTAAAGTGCAAATATAACGGATGCGTTGTTTATAAGACAAAATCGAACTAAAAGGGATGGGTGTTATCATGACTTCGAAAGATCAAAATTCGCTTAGTTTACGTATTTTCTTCCTCGCAAATTTAGAATAGTTTTAATGGGTTTTCACCGATCCTACATCAGAGGAGCTAAAATATTACCTTCTACAGGTTTCACTATTCAATATCATTTGTCTGAACGAATTCTAGAGTCCAGCATTTTAGAATTTTGTGACTAAACTCCGTTTTTAAGCTTCTTTTTTTTTCAAACCGTTGAATGACTTCATTAATGGCTAAAATCGGCCTTGTTTGAATTAAGAAAAACCTCATGGAACAAAACAAGTTTTTTTATTTTATTTTTTGCTACAATTTAACAGCATTCCGCTCCAGCCCCAGCAGAGTTTCAACTCTGTTTAGTAACATTTGATTAATGCCCTAGAGATCTTGATTCGGTTTACGTTGGAATCGAACCCTTTCCAAGAACCTCTCAAAACTTACACCTCCATGCCACGGAACTCAGCTGTCCCGTACACAAGTTTAACTCTTAGCTGATCCTTTATAAGTTACAGTGTATAAGCGCAAAATCTTTGAACTTATTCAAAGGCTTTTTAGCATGTATTAGACCAACATTACTTCAATTATATATNTTCTAATAAATTCTCACAGGAAAAACGACTTGTTTCACAAAAAAATAAGAATATTTCTTGTATATTATTATATCCAAATACACACTCACGTGTGTGTGTTTATATATGTCATAATATATATGGGTTTCGGCGGGGATCAGAAAAATAAAATACTCCGAAATTATTGTCATCATAAGAGCTTAAATAAAATACGCAATATTATACTTATAGAAAATAGAATGGAACGAACAGACAGAGATTCGTAAATATTAATTTCATTGAGGTTTTTAACTAAAAACTCACGTAAATTTGAATCAATTAATGAAAGGGAATAAAATAAAAAATCTAACTGTCCCAGCCAGGCCTTGGCAGGAGATCCAGTTTAAATTTTTTATTTTATTCCCTTGCCATAATTGACAGAGATTTGGTATGTTACATGACAGAGAAAGATTTATAGATCAAACAATATTGTTTTTTTCTGAAATAATATGAAAAAATAAATCAATTTTTTATGTATTAATAGTGATGTGTAAAGGAATCTCCGAGAGAGGTTTTTTTCAAATTTGATTAGTTAAAAATTTTTAGTTTAATCTGTAAATCTTTTTCTTTCAAATAACTTACCAAATCTCTGTCTGTTTATTAGACCCTATAATTCTATAGGTACAATAGTGTGTATTGTATTTCAGCCCCCAGATAACTTACAAGTTAAGTCGGAACATTCGTAATAATAAAATAAAATAATTATCCAACAATTTTGGAGTATTTAACTTATCTGATCCTGGCCGAAACCCTGCCTAATTTCTCCGGCATAAGACTCGACGGCCAACCAACCTCCAACCATATATAATATGTTAGGATACTTACCTCAAAATCGTCCATATCGACGCAAGTTGTGTAATTTGACCATGGTTGTCCAGTATCCGGATGGCGAAACCAAGTCCCATTCTCAAGGCATTTCCTAAATGCAAAGCCTGAAACAGTAAACATGTTATTAAAATATACATAAGGATTTATTTAATGAATATATATATATATATGAAATTTGAATTTAGCTGCAGTCGAATGAAAACCCCAATTAGTGGAAGAAGTTATCTTCTAAATCTGTCCATTTATTTAAAAAGAAATGTTGTTAAGGAAAATAAATATTGGCTTGATATTTATTATTAAAAGCCTGGATTACAAGACAGGTTCGATTTCAGGACTTCGGTTTTTGTCCTTAAGGAGTAATTGTCCGAGTCTCTGATGATGATAGAGAATGTCCGATTACAGGTTGCAAAACGCTTAAGGACATCTTGCGATACTCGGTAGCAAGNTAAGCGAACTTCACTAAAGAATTTATTTTAAAATAATTTTTTTTTTTTCGAGCGTTAGGAAACCAATGAAAGAAAAAATTAAGATATTATATTATTAATAATTGTGTTACATCTTACTGAACTAGTAATTAAATGGCTGAGATATTCACAGTTTATTTGCAAAATATTACAAATATTATAAAAATATTTAGACACATTCCGGCGATTCAAGAAAAGTTTACACATTTACCGATTCTCTATAAAAGTTAAAACTCATATTTTTTAGTCCGCTAACTACTAAGTAAGGAGGAAGAGGCAATAAAAAAATCACAAAAATAATATGTTTTGCATGTATTAGACCGAAAAAATCCGAATTATTACGATATTTGAATCATTTTAAACTACCAACAATAATCTCCCATGACAACAGGCGGTCTTTTATTTCATTATAAAAGATTGGTCAGTCGCGGGACGCGAAAATACAGTATTTTGAAGTTTTTTAAAAACCTAATACAAAAAACATATCACTTATAAAAATATTATGTTATTATTAAATATTTTTAAAACATCAAAATACATAAGATAAGAAAAAATATGACACATTAGTTTTACGTATAAGTATGTTTCCGAAAGAAATAATTCAGACAGCGTCGAACAGCAGCAGAAGAATTTATCGCTTCAATCCCTCATATAATATTCACTTCGATACTTCGATATTTTCCATATTTCTTTTCTTAACCAATAATAATCTGAATTCACTGGTTCCCAACCTTATGAATACGGAGTTCTTCCATTATTCACTTACCTTTTTAGAAATTGGAGAAAAAATGTTAGAATTAAAATTTTAAAATTGCCTAATGTTGGAAAAAATTTATAGAAAGAAAAAAAAGGGGGAGACAACCTACACTTGCGTTATAGTGCACTATATAGAACTCCATGAGATTGTTTTTCAGACACCTAATATAAGACATGTTCGACAAAACCATTGGGGATGGAGGTCACAAAGAACGCTTCAAATCGCCATCTACAATATCGATTTCAATACAATAAATCCAAGGGAAAATAATAAAAAATCTTACTACATCAGCCGGGACTCGAACCCGGATCTCTTGCTCGCCGGTCTGGCATGCTACTATTGTCAGCCCGGAAAATTGTACCTCGGTGGTGCATGTGGTAACATGCTAGAACGGCAAGCAGGAGATCCGGGTTCGTGGATTCGTTGTATGAAATTAATGTAGGATTAAATACCACCAACAAATACAATATTTATATCAATTTCAATATTTCTTAAGACCATGTCTTACCTGCTATTATGTTAACGAGAAAATTTAGGTTGGTTGTTGACCTAGTTTTGGAGTATTTAAAGAAGATTAAATAAAACTAAATCTGAACTAGACATAGCATAATGTGTAAAATTCCATTCTGAAAACAGTTTGGCTTCTTCAGTTTATTACAAAACAATAGAAGTTTGACAGTTGAAAGATCAGCTCACACATGGCTGAACTATCAAACTGCTGTTGGTGAGAAGTGGGAAGGTGGGAGACGTAATTTGTATATACAATAACTTCTCTTTATTTCTCCTACCGATTTGATTAAATTTGCCCCTCGTTAGGTTTATATATATATATATGACACATTTCCATATTGGCTCGGAAAATACTGCTTTACCTTTTCCTGAATATCGCTAGTATTGTTTCTGACAGATTGTAATAAACTCCAAATAAAACATAAACACATATTCTTTCAAGTAAATAAAAATAATATACAGAATTATAACGGCATCAGATTTAGTACGGGATTTCAAGCATATTATACTGGTATCTTCACCATAATAATTTTGTATAATTATTCTTTACTAAACTATAAAACCCTGTCGTCACGTAGGAGCTGCGTAAACTAAACAAATTTTCAGCATGTTTTATTAAAGGGGGACATAAGTAAAAAAAGAAAATAAGGAATTAAGATGAGCAACGCTGAGAAATAAAATTATTTAAGTCAAATTGAAAGAGACATGGTAAGGTGAAGTGGAATGGGGCACTTTAAAATTAAACTTCATTCGTCAATATCTACTATAGTATGGAATATTTTTTAAATAATTTTTATAGAGCATGTAACTTATAAAATGTCAAACTAAATCTCTTTTATTCAATTATTTTAATCATTGACTTACAAAAACAAAAACTCCAACTTTTTGAAGTTTAACAATAACGTGAGGAAAGAGCTAATCCAAACATTTAAAAATGAATTAAAAAAGTTAATAGGTTAAATTTCAAGAATTAAAAAATGCAGAAAAGGTTCATAATTGCATAAATAAAAATGCTGGTTAATGTTTATTTTCATGAAATAATTAGGCAAAATAAACTTTAAAAAAATTAATTTGTACAAAATTTAAAAGTTTTAAATTTTTCTTATGAAATCAATAACTAAAGTGATCTTAAATTTTGAAAATCAATTGTTTAAAAAAAAAGAAAAAAAACCACAACCCCACTTCTAGACATTAACAAGGCATTTTTATTGCATTGTAAAACTAAATTTAAATGCTGAATATTTTTCTATGTTTTAAAAAACTTCGGACTCACAAATAAAACACGCACCCACTCTTTAAAAAAAAAAATTATCAGAAAATTAGTACTAAATATCACATTGTAATATTAAAATAAAAT
>KZ807598.1:167622-186291 GCA_000696205.2 Oncopeltus fasciatus | reverse complement strand
TAAGAGAGGTGACTCAATTCATATATATATATATATAGAAAACCGCATTTAAGTGCAAGTGTTTACAGAGATTTGTCACAAAACAGCTCACAAAGAAGCAATTTGTTATTTCTTGTAAGGCAATCAGGTGTTTTGGAACTTAATTACCGCCTCAAAGGCGGTGAACACCACCCTAACAAAACTTGAAACTTGTCTCCAGTCCCATTTCCAGCCGTTCTACATAGCTACTCCGGTAATGTAACTTCTGACCCATCCTTAAGCAACTTCTTAACAGGCACACTCGACAATTATTCCTGTCGCGGCAGTAAGTGAGAGATGGGGGAGGGGGGTCGTAATTCCAGACCTCCCCTAAGGTAACCAAGAGGAGGTGACCTTTGTTAGGGTTCTGTGAGCGATGTGCTATCACCCTGCTCAGGACGGATTCTGGTCCATATGGCAGCTGCTTTGAAATGGCTGCCAGCAATAGTTTCCTCTGCAATATTCAGGCGAAAATTTGTAAATGTACATGTAAATTAACATTACATTTGCATGTTAAATGTACATGTACATTTAACATGTAAATGTAGGCCATTTACTCCTACAGCAGATAATCAATGGACAAGTAAAGTTAACAAACAAAATAATTTTTAAAAAATATTGAAAGTATAATTATATAGTAAACTCAATATTGTAGTAAAAAACGAAGAATGATAATTATATTAAACACATATTGATTTAATTTCATTGTAAACAAACTCCCTTGAGATGATTTCTCTGAATCAACCGATCTAACAAATCCTATTTCAGATAATTTTAATACATGTACAAGATTGGCTTAATCAGCTCTTTAAATAAGAGGTAAACTTTTAAAATAGCGATAACTTTAAGATGGCTTCATTTTTACATTTTTATAGATTTATTGGCTTAGACAAAAAAGTATAAATCTTCATTTCTGCACCATAAGTGCAGTTATGAGATAATTTTTAATATCAAATTAGTCTAAAAGTTGTATTTTCTGAAAATTTATAATGTATAAAACTAAGAAAATTAACATTGTAGAAAATAATTAATTGCTCAAAAGATAAACTATCGTCAAATAATTTACCATCCAGGTTTTGACACGATTTTTATGATTGCACTTCAGTACTCCTTCAGATGGGAATCAGTTTAAGTATTTCTAATTCTTGAGAGTAAGAGATGCACTATGTTTAAATACATTATGAGAAACTACACTAAACTCTTATCTTGTCTGCATTTCACTTATACTTTACTTGATCACAAAGATATACTCTTTATCTTGTACTTGCTTTGACATAAATGTCAGCTCTAAGGATACCTCCGATAAACTCTACAAGCGACAATCTTTCATTGTTTATTAAGTACTTTTCTTCTTACTTAATTATATTGCTTCCTTCATTACTTCTGTTATGGGTACAGTACGTTATTATTACGCTAATAATAACATACTACGCTGTAGCTGGCCTAGAAACCATTTTCAGGCACAAAGATCACCAAGTCGAATCTTGATAAGGTAGTTCCTCTGTTTTAGGGGCGCCAGGCTAGTTCAGGGGATCCGTTTGGGTCTCGCAATCCTGACGCCGCGGGTTCAAATCCCGCCCAGGTCAATCTTTTATTTATAAAATAGAAGCTTGTCCTGAGCCATGGGTGTTTAAAATAGGGTGGCAACCTGTAGATAGCCCCTTCCTTCATGACCCTAAGTGGTTGAATGGAAGGCTAACAGGCAAAAAAAAAAAAAAAAAAAAAAAAGTTCCTCTGTTTCCCACTCTATAACTTATCAGACACACTCTTTTAACTTAAATTGTATAAATAGTTTCAGACAAATATAGTCATAGAATAATTTTACATTTCATTCCGTTGAAACTATTTATGATTCAAATAATCTGCGGAATATACTACTTAGAAAAAGAGAACGGTTCATTTCGGCCACGTTTCCAGAAGAGAGAAAAGAGCACATTTTTTTTTTTCTTAAAATCTATAAATATTTCTTCACAATTTATTGTTATTCCTAAGGTCTACCAGGTGCAATGAAAATTATATTTAAACAGCTTTTGATATTCTCCCCCCGACCTATTTTGAATCCTCTGATAACGAGCTCAAAACTCCCGTTACAGGTTAGTATTCACTAGAACAGAACGGAGCAATAAGAATAAACACTGATTATCAATCCGTATTGAACTACGGACCACAAGATTTCTTGAATTTAGTTGCAAAATTACAAAAAAATCTAAAAATCACTAAAATTTTAAGCACAGGAGTTTGAAAAAAAAAAGATTTTATTTTCATGATAAAAGAAATAATAAATTTGACTCAAGTATTGCATCAGAACGATAGTAAGCTAGCCATTTATAAAAGTGATCTTAAAAAATTTTTATAGACAGAAAGATTTTGCGTTCTTTGCCTGATAATTGTGTTTTGTTGCTGAAATTGATTTTATTTCTGCAGTCTTATGTAAAGTAAGCTATACGCACTTATTTGATCAATTGAAAAAAATAGCCTCTTCTTCTTCATTCTTCGTAAAATACAAAACGAAAAGAAATTTTTTTTTTCGTTTTGTTTTTCCATATACTTCCGTTTTTCTTCGAACTATACAAGAATTTACGCAGAATAAACTGAGGAAGCATGAAGTTCCTGTCTATAAATAGAAATATTAATTAAAACAGATGCTATAGTTAGGATTTCACTTCAAAAATTGTATTTTTCAGAATAGAATTGAATTATAAATTAATTTAAAAGTCAATTATAATGCCACTATGAAAGATGCAATTTTAAGTTAAATGTTCACTAGAACAAAACTTTATATTAAGATTTATTTCGAGCTCCCGACACAACAATAGTTCCTTTCTTTGCAGGGCTTTCTAAAGGGGATAATATGAAAAATTCACTACGCGTGATTACTCTGTTTCCCCTTTGAAACAGCGAATTTCCAAATAGATTGTATACCAAAATGAAACTTCACTCAATATAAATGAACTCTACGCTAATGTCAAAATAAAAGTTTTTCTTCGCTATTTTAAAGAAATAAAATTAAAAAACGAATTTTAAACTACACCGCGGTAAAGACAGAGTTAAAATTAGAAAAAACATTATAACAAATCCTATTGTCCACGTTCAAAAGAGTTTTGCTGAATATATTTCTGAACCATTCTGTGAGGTTTATTCTTCAGAAAAGTTGACGTGAATATTGTACATGAAACATACGAATGAGAAATACAAAGTGCTTGTATCAGCTCCCGTCTGGCTCATTTCAGATTCTGGACCATACGTAAGAGAGGTGACTCAATTCAATACGTAACAACCAGGAGGTTTTGCTTCACATTTGTCGCAAAATCAAGCGTTTATCCAGAACTATCCTTATTTTTGTGAAAAAATAAACTTTTATTTGTCGATAAAAGCTTACCAAGGACGGGATTCGAACCTAAAGCGCCAGAATTACAAGAACCGAACTGATCCCATAAGCTTTCCTAGCACTCCAAACCCCAATTTTTGAACTACACAAAAGCGTCATTTTTTAATGTACTTTTTATCATATACTTTAGTTTAATTAACAAATTCATTACACGTTCTTATTAAAGAGCTATAATTATTGTAACTGTTATTTATAAAACTTATGACTCAGCCCGGAAATGTTTATTCCTCCTCTTTCTGATCATTTGGATGGATTCCAGCATGTCTCAGTCAACAAGAATGTTGTTCATCAGTGCAATATGTGTACATGCGGTTCACCCTTGTTATCAGATAGTTAATTCTTAATGAATCATATAAATGTTTACGTGCCCCGGAGATATTATAAATACCCAGAGAAGTGAACATATATATTCATATTCAAATTCCGACTTATGATGTAGTAATATCGTATTTTCCGGGTTTCATGGAATTTCGATAAGTTTGCAAAATTTGCATCAGAAAATTTCACGATAAGAAAATTTTTACTATTTTATTTTGGCAGGCTAATATATCATAATAAAATGTTCGAAAAAAATAACTCCAGAGCTAAATTAGTAACTATGACTCTGAACGACAAACTATATGAGATATTCATGGATGTTGACTTTTTTGCTACCTGAGATGCTGGTAGATTTTTAATAAAAAATGTAAAGGTCACACATATCCCTGACTCCAGTGAAGGAGTACAAGAAAAAGTGTTTTAAAACAAAGAAAAAGAAAAGAGAAAACTGAAACATTGCTACTCGTTACAACACTTTAAAAATATATTCATTTTGAATCAAAAGGATAAACATTTTTTCATCTAGCAAGCACTGAACGACCAATTCCGTCCTAGAAAACGGAAGAGGGATTGTAAAACACCCAATCTCGAGAGAGCGAGCAGATTCCAGTTCCGGGGTAACTGAGGCCATCAACATTCCCGGCAGTCTAGAGAATGGTGTTCCCATTCCAGGAGGATCCGATCTCTCCACACTATGCTACTACACAAGAGCGATTTCCAGCAAACAAGCCGAGTTTCGTCTGTCGCGGAGTGATGTCTGTCTGGGACGAAGTGCATTCCGTATCGCCAATGCGGCGGAAACTCCATACGTAGAGATAACGTATTCCCCCCCCCCAAGTCTAGGGGGACTGTTATGTGGAGCATTGCTATGGAGGATTATGGAAGATTATAGAGGATTATGGAGGGACTGCTATGGAGGACTGCTATGGAGGAGTGCTGCTATGGAGGATTGCTATGGAGGGACTGCTATGGAGGACTGCTATGGAGGATTGCCATGGAGGATTGCTATGGAGGACTGCTATGGAGGACTGCTATGGAGGATTGCTATGGAGGATTACTGCTATGGAGGATTATGGAAGATTATAGAGGATTATGGAGGGACTGCTATGGAGTACTGCTATGGAGGATTGCTATGGAGGATTGCTATGGAGGACTGCTATGGAGGACTGCTATGGAGGATTGCTATGGAGGATTACTGCTATGGAGGATTATGGAAGATTATAGAGGATTATGGAGGGACTGCTATGGAGGACTGCTATGGAGGAGTGCTGCTATGGAGGATTGCTATGGAGGACTGCTATGGAGGAGGACTGCTATGGAGGATTGCTATGGAGGATTACTGCTATGGAGGATTATGGAAGATTATAGAGGATTATGGAGGGATGCTATGGAGGACTGCTATGGAGGATTGCTATGGAGGATTATGGAGAGCTATGGAGGATTGCTATGGAGGATTATGGAGGGTATCCGTTGTGTGTGATAATAAAGGAGACACTGTGGTCTGGTGTGAGATGGAAGAAAGAAACTTTATTCTGGGATTTAAGTCCTCTTGAATAACAAAGAGGTCACAGCTGACAGTATTGTTCATTCTTAACTTATTACAGTAATAAAAAACTTTAAAAATAAAAACAAAGATATACTTGGGTAATAAAAATAGGTGTACGAGTGTACATAAAAAAAAACAATAAAACTCAAAACTAATGAAGTAACTATTAGTCATGATGAGAATAATAATAAAAATAAAAAAGATACAAATTTGAAAATCATGATACCCAATTCTACAGAAAGGGGATGTTAAAGTTACTGCGGTTTGAAAGATGCGAGCGAAAGAGAGCGACGAATATTTAGAGGGATCGAGTTCCAGAGACCGGAGGATCTGAAAAGGCAAAGGAGGGGGGAGAGGACATAATAGCTACCTGAACTGATGTAAAAATCTAACAAAGAACGGCCAATGTAAATCTTCTCAAAGAATAAAAACAAAAAGAACTAATGGATAAATAAATAATGTATAATTACTGATAAGAAGCAAAACTATTTTACACAATTATAGAGAGATAGGAAATTCACCCAATGCGCACTGGTCCATTGCCATAATATCTTCAGGTCACCAGACAGCCCATGGTCATCCGAACATATTCAGGTCTTCCGGCATGTTGATAACCACCACAGGCCGGTCGTCATCCTGTCAACATTTGACCCGGTCTCCAGAGAACCACACATATTTGAGCTTGCTTTCCTTTTTCTTCTGGCGTGCCAAGTAGTAGAGGCGCTTGTTTGTGGGGTTCATACTCTCGCTTAGGTAAGTGGGATGGGCATCATTCTCCTCCAAGCCAATATGCCTGGTTGTCAGGTCCCTCTTCACTCTTCTCAATCTGACTTCCTCGTCCCTCATAGATTGCCGAACGAACTTCGCTATGATAACCGGTGGTCTAGGATCAACCGGTTCTCTGTACTTGTGAGAAGTTTGGCATTTTCAAAACTAGTGTCGTTGCTTTTATTAAGAGATTTTTTAAACTCTCTTAGCTCACTAGCGACTCCGCTTTTTATCTCGCCTATCTCTGACGAGAGCGCCCTCATCGCCCCCTGAATATAAGAAAACAGATTACCTTCCTCGGTAGATTTAGCTGGCGAGGTCTTCCTAGTTATTTTACATTTGTCACATGTCCAGCCTTTTCTCTGTGACCTCTGAGACTCAATATCTGAGTCATTAATATAACACCTATCATGATAAATTAGTTTGCATGTGATACAGGCTAGAGGGTTCTATTCGTCCATTTTAATAGCGTGTTTCCACACCTGTCACTGCACCATTGTTCGTTTAGAAAGCTCAGATAAACATATGACTAGATAAGAAGTGGACTGGGCGTGTCTACTAGGCAGAGGGGAGAGCTATGGGGAAGGGATAATACTCAGCAGATTATTTACTGGTAAGTTGCAATCTCTGATAAGCCCGCTCGTTCTGCACCTCACCCCAAACTCTCGGTGTATATTGAAGAACCGTAAGACGTCGTACACAAAATTCAAGAAGTTGTGGAGATCACTTATCACTAAATCCAACTCTAAGATTTTGAGGTGTTAGAGACTCCAAGATCAGGTGTTAGAGGTACTTAACATCTAATCCAAAGGGTGCAGGTTTTCTTCCTGTGTTTCTGTAAGTAATGACCCAGAGGATACCTGTTGTGCTTGCTCCTATGAAACATCAAGCTCTGTTTAGGGATTATTCTTTATTGAAAGTGGATAAATCAGGCGGGAAAAAGACGCCTTCTCTAGTGTACCGTTGGTTTTTAAAGAAATATCCTTTTTTTTTAATAGGCTTATTTAATTTTTAAAAATTTAATTTAATAGAAATAGACTTTTTTTTTTAATATGAAGAAAAATACACACGTAAATTTCTTTAGAAACTGATTGATCAGAACTTATAGACTTATACTGATTGTCTGAAAGGACAAAATTCGTAGTTCGTCACTAAGGATCAATATGTCAGCAGAAATGTCAATTCATATGAAAATTCTAAAGACAGAATGGGAAATTTTTTCTTAACTTCAAAACTTTAATGAAATTCAACAATTATATGATACATTGAGAACTATGAAAATCTGGAAAAGTTATTAATTTCCTCCGATTTACCAATTAAAACTGTCTATTGATATATCTGCATATGTGAGAGGGGATGTGTACTCATTGCATTGCAGTGTTGACCAAACATTCCTGTCGACTGAGGAATGCCGGAATACATCACTGGCGGACGGCGGTGGTCTGACTTTAATGGAAAGCGAATAGTTCTTCACCAAGCTCAATCAAGAGAAGATCCCACATAAAGTTTATCCAATTTAAGGAAACCCGTATATTTTCACTTGTACACGCCATAAACTTTCTAAGTTTTTTTTTAATGAATTAAAAAGGATAAACATTTCCAAGCTTTACTTTTGTACAAATGTTTCATTGTTTTCTACGAAATACAGTTAAAATGGATTTAGCACTTTTTTGTTAACAAAATAGATAACGAACTTGATAGTTGAAAGAAAATATGAAATGTTGTAAAGAGTATATCAACATCGCTCCACTTAGTGTTAAATGATTAGAAAGAAGCTTATTCCAGAAAACAGAAAAAAATTGAAAATTCAGAAAAAAAAATGGGACAAATTTATTTTTCTTCATAGGGTTATTATTAAATATTTGTTCATCTTTTATATTTCAACTGTTCTAGCTATCATTGTCAGAGAGGAAAAAGAACAGTTTGTGTTTCTACTTTTGAATTTTTAAGGATGTGTTTCATATATTTTAACTAAAAAAATTAATTTATACAATATTTGTTTTTTGCGTCAAATCCGTGAAAATCCCACATAGGATAAGACAAGTAGAAAACGTCCCACTTGGGAAGACAACACTGAAATATTAAACAGGAATATTTCAAAGGATTATTTTACGTACATTTTCAATACTCTTCTAAGTATGCATATCACTTTTCTCCAGGCAGTGAATGTAATTTGGCTCAGTCACTGAGAAATGAGCTGGAGTTGGTTCACATACAATATATCCTCCCCTAAAAATGATTATTTTTCTTTTAAATTCCGCGATTTGAAGCTATGGGGTAGCAGCCCAAAAACCATATATCCATCCATTTATTTTCTCACCTGCTAATTTTCGGCTCTTAACAGACATTAAAACAAAATTGATGGAATGCTAAATCAACCCCAAAATGGTTAATTTAATGAATGTATATTTCTTAAGGCAATTAAAGCAGTTATTACTCCATGAGGATACTTATTCCATTACGTCTAAAGCGAAAATCATTAGGTAATTCAACTTTAATTACTCACAAGGTCATGAAGTAAAACAATCATAAAAATTTTAATTGGTTTCGAACTTAAAATAGCTTTGTCAATGATACAGAAAACAAAGAAGAGCAATTCCTTAGTCAAATAAATAAATACTTATACCAGCTGTAGCGCCAGAATTTATTTTGAAATACAGAAACAAAAGTCTGTTTTTCTGGTTGTAATTATTTGTAATTGATTGAAATCGAGTGTTAAAAATACTATTATAACCGATGTAAAAAAAAATGCTGAACAGATAAAATGTTGATATATTTCTTCGTTAAAAAAAATTACTTCTTAGAATCTTTGTGAATATTCATCTTTTGTTAAATAATTAAGAAGCTCAGAAATATATTAAGAGGTAAAGTAAATATATTCTTTCAACTAAAAAATAATACTCAATTAAATATAACAATCTCAAAAACTACACATAAATTAAGAAAATAAATTTAAAAAATACTTTTCATACAATAAGTCCGTTTTCCACCAGGAGCTGCGTAAACTAAATGAATACTTCATTACCGTAGTTGAAAATGGAAAAATGGAAAACAAGAAAAAATATAGTTTTAGACCATAGAGATTATTAGATTTTTTTTTTGAGGCTTACAATGCAAGTATTTTCAAACGTTGGCAGGTAATTTAAAAATACACATTTTTTAAATTGTAATTTGTATTTAACTCTTTTATACTAATAAAATAAGAAAAGACACGTAGATATGAAATTTCCATTTCCATGACCAGAAATATAATTATAATTTTTCATCAATAAAAAAGTCTTTGATGAGTTGCTTTACTCCAAACTAAATATTACACTTGATACTCTGTGTTATACTCGCACTTGAAATTAAAAGTGATTTCCATCAGTTAAATTATGAATTTCGTTTTGCCTTTAACATACCAAATTTCATTAAAAAACTAAAAACTGTGGCCTGTACGTGAGTGTGTGCGTGCGTCTGCGTGCCTATTAAAGATTGTCATGTTAAGTTGTATCTAGCTAAGATAATAATAATAAATAATAATAATGTCGAAAAAATTTTCAGTGATGACTGAAGCAATTTTTGGAATTCACATAGTCAACGCAGCGTCCGCAGGGTGACGGACTAATACGCACACTTCACTCTAAATATAAGAAGAAATATTATATTAAAAATTAAGCAGAAGTCAAGAAGGGATAAATTGCTGAATCGATAAACTGTTAATCAATAGGACTGCATAAATAGGATGAATTTATGTATCTATTAATTTCTAAGTACTATTCTTGATCATTAATTAGTTTAAAGTTACTATATCTGTCTAAATAGTTAATATGAAATAAGTATGGTTCTATACATCTGAGAATTTCAGCACTTGTTTGGTGCTATAGTAACGATGATCACGAAAATACACAGTTGATTATAATAGTTGCAGGTTCTAAAAATTCCCAAAGAAATGCAACTTCTGAATACTTCAAGAACACTTCCTACGGCACTGGGCATTGTTCACTGTCAGCTGGAACATATCTAGCTCTCCTGACTGAATGGAAAGCTAAGGGGAACACGAGCGCAAAAAGCACTTAGAAGTGCCAAGCCTAAATATTGACTTTGAAGTTAATGTTTGGACTTGACTTGGACGGAAGCCTTCCCTCTAATCGAACCATTAGGAATTCAAATTAGCTCAGCCAGTATATAGAGAACGGAGAAAGGAGAGTTCCTTCTCACCAAATAGAGATGGTGAAATGTGTTCATTGCTTGTCCTGTTAGAGTAATACTAACTAACGAATATGGTTCATTTTAGCAGATTTTCAGTTAGGAAATCAAGATATGGCAACATGAAGTCTCCTTCGAAAAATTTCCTATACTGCAACCATTCTATATACTATACTCTGTATTAAGGTTATTTAGATTAGATCGTCAGACCGCTTCGTTAACGAGACTAAAATTGCATTAAATAGTATAAATATACATGTTAGAGAAACACAATATAAACAATTGACCATCTCATTTTTGACTAATCGCATTTAAAAGTACACAGACGTCCCCATACTCACAAACTGACGTAAATGGCCATTTTTTTTTTTTAATGGATTTTCGGCCAAGCTGGACCATGGCTAAGAGGAGATCGGGGAGACAAACCTTCCATCACCTGTAGTACTCACAGTAGTAGGCTTCTTCTAACCATTCAATATATTCTGGGGTTAGGAACGAAAATGAGGATGCCCACTTAGTAATGCAGCGGTCAGGAGTGACATTTGGCGGACACATTACACGTACGGAGGGGGAAAAGGGCGGAGGGAAGTGGGCGGAGGGGTGAGGGAGAAGAGAGAACCGACCAGGCCTCGATGATGCCAAAGTTTACCTCTAGAAAGTACTCTAAATTTGTACAAAGTTCTGGAATATAGCTAGAGCTTGGGCAGGCTGGGAATCGAGAATGTGCATAGTGGAACCAGGCCGTCCAAATACCCAAAGCTGCTATATAAAAATAAAAACAAGGCCATATACGGCACCGTAAATTGCCCCAACCCGAGTAAAGGCCACCAGTAAATGAGGTTCAAATGCATTCTCCTAAGAAAGATCTAACATTTAAATATTTATTGCAATAGACTTCACGACTATGTTGTAAGTAATATTTATGGTCAACAGATTTTGTAGTGAAGTTTTTTTTTTTTGTTTTTTTTTGTTTTTTTCATTAGTTTCCATATATTTACATGAATAATTTTTTTTATAATAATTTTCAATGATTCATTTAATTTAACCCTTTTACCTTATATTTTATTACAAGTACATTTTACTTAATGACACGTGCAGAGTTAATGAACTCCCACCTATTAGACTTCATTCTGAGTTGGAAACATCCACAACAATAGCCATTCCTTTAGCTAAGGGGTAAGTAAAAAAAAAAAAAAAAAAAAAAACTTATTAGGGGGATATGAAAAGAGTAGGAGAGATAAAGAACGTACGAAGTAATCAGGGAACATTGAAAGGAGAGCTAATGCAATATTAATTGCTGGCCCCGACGTCAAAGTACATTAATATCCTCAGCAGCAAATTGCTGAGCTCTGTGAATTTAAGGACATTGACCAGGGATTCGGGAGGGATTTAAGAGTGAGAAGCGGGAAGGGAATTTCCCTTTCCGTTCATTCATTGATCGGCATTCATCAAAAACCTTGTAGCACATATGGAACAAACAATGCTTTATTGTTATAATAAAATAAAAATTGCATTTTCAAAAGGAAAGTTTTTTTGACCGTAGATATTATTATTAGATAATTTTAGTTGGGGTTCGGTCAAGGTAGATCCAAAAAAAATACAAATTAAAAAAATGTATTTTTTTAAAAAGATTATCTGCCAACGTTTCGTTTTACATTGTAAGCCATCTTCAGTAAGCCGAAACGATGGTAGATATACATTTTAAAAAATACATTTTTTTAAATTTGTATTTTTCTTTTTGGATTTACCTTGACCGAACCCCAACTAAAATCATCTAATAATAAAAATTGCATTGTTTCAGAACTATAATAAATTACCTTTTTACTGACTCAGCATCTCTTGGGATTCTTGCTAGGTTACAACAAACCATCTTTAGGAATTAAAAATAACAAAAACTATTTAAAAACTAATTAAACTATTTAAAATAATGTTTTGAATTGTGCTTAGAAACAGAAAAATTCACAGGATATAATGAAATGATTATTTCGTTACTAGTCACTGAATACAAATGACCTTACTAAAAGTTACCTAAAGGTACCTTTTACTATTTCTCTAAAATTACCATGCATTGAAAGCTTTTCCGATCACTTTTGGTTTACTTAAGCAAAAATCTTCCTGAATTCAAAATATGGAGTATTTAATTCCGGTTTTGTTTTTTTTAAGAAAAATATTTTTCATATTTTTTCAATAACTAAATACTTTGTGAGCAGAGGAGATGAAAAGAAAGGCCCTAATGAGGTTTCATTCTTTATTATTATATCATGTATCTAACTTAATTTTATTAACTCTACGAGTAATGAAGCTCAGCACCCAGTTTTAAAAAACACTCAATATTTTCAAGACAAATAATACAAAAGTCTCTTAACTTTTCACATATTGGGATTTATTTTCAAAATATTTTCTAATGCTAGAAATTTTTCAATCATATTAAATTCAGTATGAAATTATAAGTCATAAAATTTAAAGTTAAAATTCGAAATACATGCATTCAAAACTATATGTTTTACTTATCAAGACATGCAGAATCTGTAAATGAAATAAATGGAAACCTATGACTACAGCTTACTGAACTTTGTTTTTTTCGGAAGTTTTAAACTTGAGTTTGATAAAAACTGGTATTAACATACTCTCTGTCTTAACCAAGTATCCAAGTTTGTATAAATAAGATCCAGCAACGGGAACAGGTTTAGACCAAGAGCTACAATTTTGAACGGCTATCACAGTAAAACAATTATAACTGAGGGCCAGGCGATAATCTAGTCTTATCAAATCCACAACATTTTTTTGTTTACAACATTTTTTCCGAAAACAAATTTCAAACAAACATCATTCCTAAAATTGTGAACATGACATCCACGTGTTAATTAGCATCATTTAAATAATAGTTTAGTTAAGGCATTTCAATAAAAAAAAAATGGATTGGAGTAAATGCTTAAATGTTACCAGAAAACAGGATTAGAAGCTCCCAACAAAGTATATGGGTAAATGTCGTAATTATAGATATATTTGTATCTGAAATAAACAACAAATAAAATAAATAAAGTCCATAAACCTTAATAATCAAGTGCCGAGATTTATAATCTTTATGTACACACAAATACGTACAAACGTAGTAGAGAGATATTTAAGACGTTAAAAGTAGAGATCGTAAGTAGCCCGCTGTAACTAGATTTCTGGTACCTGACTCTTCTTTAAAGCACCTAGGACCTGAGTCCTTGAAGACATGGAGGGTATAACCGGTTATCCCACCGCCTATAAAGAAACAGGATATTAGCACTTTCTGCGAAGATGCTCCTGAAGATCACTCGAGTCTTCTATCGTCCATCCTGGACCTTTTGGAAGACTGCATTGTGGATTTTAAGTGCGAGTAACACGTCAAGTTCAAAAGCGTACTTAAAACTTAATTCCTGGATCATATATATTTAGGTAAATAACCTAAAAGGTTATATACCAATGAATATAGAACTACCATACCTACTATTATCCATCTTCATTGGTTTCTGCTAACCATCTTCTGTTGGCGAGCGGTTCTGCATATAACTCGCACGTGTGACAAACCCTATCGCCGACAAAGCGACCATTACAGCTATACCTGACACAGCCGACTAACTCACAGAATATAAACGCAGTTGAATACGTACAGTGATAGTGAACGCATGTATTCGGCCAGAAGATGGACAATGTTTGAAAGCGCTCGCCAACAGAAGATGGTTTGCAGAAACTAATGAAGACGGATAATAGAAGGTATGATAGTTCATATATATTTAGTTTAATTAGCGCTAAGAAAATATCATTGCCTAAGCAGAGTACTCTTTTACATTTTTATTAACTACGGGTCAATAATAATTAATTACAAAGATAAATTAAAGTTAACTTTTTATAAAAAATCTAATCTACTGCCCTTACTAATAGATAAGATAAGAAAATATTAGTTACTTACAGCTAATTAACAAACAAATTAAATATGATTATATACAAAGAGGCCTCAAAAGAACTTGCTGGTTGCAGTAGTTTATCACTTCCCTGTTACCGGCAATGCAGAGGCTATGACGAGCCCGACGCTCTGTGGCACGCGATCTGCCACGGGATATGCCACTGAGTAACAATAACCTATCGAGAGGATCGTCAGGGACGCTGGAAAGGGTGAGGCAGGCCTAGAAGAAACTAATGACAATTTCTGCGTAACCGTAATTCATCTTCTGAAAAAAGGAAGCCGGTAGAATCCTTCTATTGGCCCCTTCCCGTACAGATTTCGTGATATGCTTCATGCTGGTCTTTAAAGGCCCTCTTTCCCTTCTTCTTCGTTATTTTATTCTTATCGAGCACCACGAACCAGATTTCACTGGCATACTTACTGTCCATTCGAAATTCTATACCCTAAGGCAAATCAAAGGAATAAAATTTGGTATCAGACATTATACAATAATAAAATTCAAAAACCATGAACGGAAGTCACAGTTTCTTATATTCCTCGGGAATTACCATCACAGAAAAATATACATCTTCTAAATCTGAATTATCAAGAAGGACTAATCAGGTTTTCCATTATTTTATGTTTTGAAGTACTGTATATATAGCGGATTTCATACTGTTACTAGTGTAAAATAATAACAGCGCCGAAATTAAGCAGTAAAAAGGTAGGAAGGGGGGAGAGCGGGCAGGGTGAAATAGACAAATGACAGTAGCAAATGGAAAGCAGCCATTGTCTGACTTCAGAGTCGCTGAAGAGCGAAGGATTCCTTTTAAGCTAACCGCGGAGTCATTAGTGCGTACCTCGCTTATGTGTGACGTGTATTTTACTTCAGTGTGTTTCCAGCTGAACATTTACTGCAGCTATCGTAAAAGAACTGTGAGGGACTTAGGGACAGAGATACTTAATTATGTAAAAAAAGGGAAAGTTTGTTGACCGTAGATATTCTAGGATGATTTTAGTTGGGGTTCGGTCAAGGTAGATCCAAAAAATACAAATTTAAAAAATGTATTTTTTAATAAAGGATTATCTGCCAACGTTGTTTCGGCTTACATTGTCAGGGCTGTAGAAATACAATGTCATGAGAATAAAATAATAATTGAAATTAATATAATAGAGAATTGCAATAATATAATGTGATATCAGGAGTATGAATGTAAAAAGCTATGTAAGACAATTTAAAGTTTATGAAAAACAATTTGAAAAAGAACCAATTTGAAAAAAACATGCAAACAAACAACTTACTGACAAGAAAAAAAATTGAAATATCATTAAAGCAGTAATTTGCCACACCTACCTATCTAAGTATGTCTTTCCTTCTTTTTACCAATTATTAAACCACTTAAGTAATGAAGTTATCTGCAGGTAAGTAATTTTTATTTATATTGCAGTAAAATACAAACAGAGAGGTAACCACTCTATTTTAAATACCTATTATATAATTTAAATCAATCCCACAAAAGGCCATAGAGGCCTAGAAGAAAAACACATATTATGAATGCTACACACACGAGAGGAGATGTTTGATCAGCATTCAATTCTTATTTCCGAAGAAAGGTACCCAATAAGAGCCCAAGGGTCCGTTTAGTCATAAAAAAACGGAAGCAAAGAAATTTAAAAATAAACTAACTGTATAAGTATTGCATCTTGTGCTGTATGTTCAGCAAAGTAGCCCCTTAACTACTGACCTAAAAAAAAAAGAAAATATCCCGTAACTGCTTGATTTCTATAGATCTACTGCGTAAAGACCTATATATATATATATAACATGAGGACAATGATAAATGTTTTATTTTAATTATATACAGATACCAACTCATATATTGTCTTATTATATAATGTATTAATATGAAATGATATATATATATATATATCTTAGACGTTATTTTTAGCTTCTCCAATATATGATTTTCAAGTGTTGGAAAAATTGTGTGAAATCTGTAGGTTATATTTGTTAAATTTAACAAGGAAGGAGCTTCCCAAGTCAATGTTTGGAATAGTCCTTCCTATCATATTTATTCTAATCATTCGTAAATTTAAAATTTTATTACTAATAATATCCAGCAGTGAAAAAAAAACCACTATAATAGTAATACAAAATATATTCAGAGGAGTTTCTCATTATGCTAGCCTAATAGGAAGATCTAATATGTATTAAGGAAGGTGATAAATTTAACGAAGGGAAGCATAACAGGGTAGTGTATAATGTGCGAAGGGATATTGCTTGTCAAGCTGACTAATAACACGAGCCACGGACATAGTACTCAGAGAAGCCAGAAGAATTGATAGAAAAAAAGTAGTCTGCAAACTAGCTGCAAAGAGTCAGCGAATTTCCAATGCTTCATTAAAGTTTAGCATAAAAACAGTGAAAGATTCATTCAATCAGGATAACCAAAAAGAAGGATGGGGATAATGGTATAGGAGACTTGATGAGTTTCTCGTATAATAATACTATTCCATATTTATATATCAATTCAGATCATACATCAATAATGAATAATGACTTTAAATAATAACGAATAATGACTTTCCCAAAAACCTTGCAAACCTTCAGTCATTAACTAACTGAACCAAGGCTTTTCGATTAAAAGACCTTATGCAATGAATTTTTTTTTTTCTAGTTTAGATAAAGATAAATCCACCCTGATTTTCTTTTAACATACGTTTTACGTAACAAGTATACGTTTCATTTTCATAAATATATTTACAACTATATTTTATAAATGTTCCCAAAAAAAATAAAGTAGATATTTACGATTAAAGAATAAGTCTTAATTCTCACTCATTTCTTCCTCAGCCAATAGTAGCCATCAAAGAAAGTATCGAACACAAAGAAGTATTATATATATATAATTATATACAAAGAGGCNTTATGAGCAGTTTGGAATGAGACAATCGCGTTTTAAAGCAGAAAGCTTTATAAAAAATAAAAATAAAAAAATTTTTTATTGAAAAGAGAGAGATTAGAATTATTCATAGTAAAGGGTAACTCAGTGTCAATAATTAGAATTATGAATATACGAGTGAATTACTCGTATATTATTAATATTTACAAACTGACGTTTCCCATTATGGAATAAAATATTTCATTTAAGTAGGACAACATGATTGTAACCAAAAACATATGTCCCGCTAGATGGAGCATAATCATTTGAACATCTATTAATTCATAGATAAAATTACAGAATTTAATAAAATGATTTTAAGAACAGCAACCATCATAGAATAATTATAGGTAATCTATTTATACAATAATGGAAGAGAAGATAATAAAGAGATCTTACCATCTCAGCCGGGACTCGAACCCGGGTCTCCTGCTTTCCGGGCTGGAATGCATTGCATTTATTGTATAAAATTAATCGTGGGATTAAATACCAAAACAAATACAATATTTAAAAAATAAATTAAAAGGAAAAAATACGAGAGTCTAATGAATAGCTGACAATGTTAGCTCACTCGATCATATGATGATATATTCGTCTTACTCGGGGGTTTAGACTCGGAGTTAAGTGCGGGAAGTAGAAGGAATTATTCAGCTAGCCTCAGCGGTATTAAGGCCATCCTACTTGCCCGGGAAGCAGGAGATCCGGGTTTGAGTCCCGGCTGTGGCAGCAAGATATTTTTATTCTATTCCCCTGCATTTATTGTTTGCAATTTACATGGGATTAAATACCACAGCAAAAACAATATTTAAAAACGGTAATATATTTAGATTGCATAGTGACTGCGCCACAGACTTGTTAATTAATAATCGATAAGGTCCAATAATGTATGCCAATTGATCAAAATAAAGAAATATACAATGTCTTTTACTTGTTCACGTAGGCTTCGACGGTCGTCAGATGTATTTACCGTTTCTTCTTCCGGGTTGGACCGTGTCAAGTTGTTCATAGTTGCCGAGCTTTCGCACGTCCTGTGATGGCTTCTTGAGGGCTGAATAGAGATTAATGGTTTCTCTATTCTCAGGACGTGCGAAAGCTCGGCAACTATCAACAACGTGACACGGTCCAACCCAAAAGAAGAAACTGTACAATTTCTTTTACTGCTGATGAATTATCTTTTTTCAAATAATTTAGTTGAGGTGCAAATTCTCTCCACTATTTGTTTCATATAAAATATCTTTAATATTTACTCAATCACACATCAATGTGAATGTTTAATTTCAGTAAATACTATTTGCTTGAAATTATTTGACTGTGGGTTCAAATCAAAATAGAAGTATACAATTTGTAATTTATCGAAAGAAGTTTAGTAAGAAATAGCTTGTCATTTTTTATTTCTAGTACCATGAAGATGAGGTCGAAGTCTTTCATGGTAATGTGAAAACATGAATCTACGTAACTTTAAGTAATTAAGGAAATTCTCACGATCACAATATATCACATACTACCGAATACGAATACTACAGTACCGTTAATGAAGCTAATAATTGAATAAGAGTTCAGATAGTATCATATATATATATATATATAT
>KZ807598.1:146361-156561 GCA_000696205.2 Oncopeltus fasciatus | reverse complement strand
AAAAGACTGGACATAAATTTAATTCATTTTTTTAAACTGCAGTGGGAATTTATTTCCCCCAAGAGAGAACTTAAAACTAATTTACATTATCGTACGTCAAGCTGGCGACCATTCACTTCTAAATTTTCTAATTAAAGATTTTCATATATTCAAATTTTTAAATGTATTCAGCACATATTACTGAAAGAAATAAAGCAATTTTAGTTGTTATTAAAAAAAATGTTGAATATAAAATTTTTGAAAATAAACATTTCTTAATCGTTAGTTCTTAATTGAAAATAAAAATATAATTCATTCAAAATTATGTATGTATTTCATTCTTCGCTCACGCGAACGTTTCAAAAACGGTGGATGGCTAGTTTTTAAAACAAAGGAATCAAGCTAAGTTCTTGTGAGAATCTTTCCACAAATGAGAAATCAGCCAAAAGATATAAGGATATAGTTTAGAAAAAGACCTTATTAAAAAATCATTAAACGGTTTATAGCTAAATGATGAATTTAATACAAATTATGACAAATTGATGGAATCCTATAAGTCTAGAAGGTGATCATATTTTTGATCCACAGATTTTTCGAAAAACCTACATGAAAGGCACCAGTAAGAATGTAAATCAATTCACTTAAAAATTGGTTTTAAATTAGGGCTGACTGTTCTGTGGGAGCGCACCCGGAATTCTGTGGGTAGTTACAAACAGTAATTTAATTCTTTGAAACGAAATTTGCTAAAACATTATTATTTTTAAGAGTGAATACCATCAGCCAAAGTTTTTGTTCAGTGCTATTTTGCATCTCATTTGACGAAAAAAAAATTAAAACATGGGGTTTTCTGAGATTTGGAAGAATTCAACATTGAAGGGATTATTTTTTTTTCTTATCTCAAACTTCAGTGTCTCATGCAAATTTAGATCATTCGTTCCACCCCCATTCGTTATTCCTCTGGAGATGACATTGTCCTTATTCTTCTTGCAAAAATTAAGATTTTCTTTCAAAGAAAATAACATTAATAATGCAGGTTATAAGCATTGTTTTGTCCCTCATGTATCATATATTCACATGATTAATTACAGTTTGAACTATATTTTTATCAAGCTTTTAACCTTTTGAGGCTCCTCCTCAAAATCCTGTTCATAGGATTTTGAACGAAGAAGTTTTATAATACATTATCTTGTAAATCATTCATAACTGCTCATTTAATTTATAACTTTATAAGAGGAATCCTCTTCAGGTTCATTATACTCAGATTCATACAGTTTCTCAACTTCAAAGAAGTGTTTCTATATATTAAGTTATATTTACTTACCAAAAACGTCTATTTATCTTGAATTTTATCAAAGTTTATCATTTGAATCTCAAAAATTTCTTCAAGAAAAACCATTTATTATTGACCCTGATATTGACTGAACTTTTTACATCCACTTTATTTGCATTAATGGCGTCAAAACATCATTGATGTCAACACTGCAAATCATCTATTATAAAAAATGTCATAATAATGTTGTATTTATTCAACCTTACCCTAAAAATAACTAAATTTCTTTGAAATAATATGTTTTCACTGGAGCTACCTCAAGTATTTAGGTAATAATTATTTTGTTCATCGTTTATTTTTTTTTAAATGAAGATCAATGAAGATTAATCTCCCTGGCGAGATGGCAACTACACATTTCCAGATATTCAAATCCCATCGTAGTTCATAATAACTGTAGATGATCATAAGCTAATATTCGTGGCCGCGATCTATGATATAACTTATATGTGAAAGTCTTATTTTTTACCACCACGACGTTTATGAAAGATACTTCTCAAAGTGCGAGTCTTGAACTGTAATAAGACGGAAGGCGAAGGCATTATCTACTTTCTCACTTACCTAGTACGCACTGGCAATATATGCTTCCCCTCAGAGTGATACATAATTAAATATTCGTCATTATTTATTCAAAAATATACTGGACAGAGGATTATACCAAGATATATTCACCTTATATTCACTACTAAGGTAGTGAGTCCAGTCTTTCATATTGTACTACCAAGGAATAGCCATTTATTTCTAAAAATAATGTTACCAAATTTTAAGGGTTTTTTTTCCGAAACTGAATGCAAGGAAAATAGTTATGGCTAACTAAAAATTCATATATATAAATATTCCCTTTTTTTAAAAGATAAACTAGTGATAAAATTGTATAAATATTAAGTTCACAGAAGAAAAAAAAAAAAAAAAAAAAAAAAGGCTCAAGGCCCTTGCACAATATATGAAAGTGGGATTTTCATATTTATTTATTTTCGCTTTGGGGGTCACTTTTCAAGTGACAAAAGTTTAGTATGTCTTAGTATCTCCTAGTTAGTGTTGAACAAAACAGTTCAGCTACCAGCCTCTCGATGATATAGAATCTCAGGCAGATCAAATCAGGCTACATCAAGAGCATTTTCAAGCTCAAGTTTATAGCAAGGCAATCTCGACCTGGTTGTCAACCAAAATAAGACAAAGTACCAGCTCATTCAAAAAGTCCTGTCGCTTTTATAGTTTATGATTTTTATTTTTATTCTGTAGTCTTTGCTGTTCAATCAATTTAAAATTGTATTTAAACTCCTGCAAATGAATGTGAATCCTTTATGAAATAAGGGATTCATTTTAATTCAGTCCTCTTTAAGCGTTTGAACTGACTGTTCGAAAATAAATCTGGAGGAAACTCTTATGAAGGCCAATTTAGTTTTATGAACATAAACTTAATATAAAAGTGACTGGAGCTGATAGAAAAATATATTACGTTTTTGGAAAGGATGGCTTTCAAAAGGTATTCATATTCCTTTTCTTCATTTTGAAAACAATATCCAAAACGCACATCTATTCGGGTACAAAGATCATTTGGAAGTACTGCAAATAGTTATTAATCATTTAACTCTTTCCTTTTTTACAGTTTTCAAAGGTAATCAAACACCTTCTCGTTTTGTATTGCAGAGGTAATTTTATTACTTTGTTCAAAAGAAAAATTCCGTCATTCAGGAGCTGTATAAAATAAGAAGATTTCTCATGTTTCATTAATATAAATATAGATAAGTTTTTCTTTGTTTTTTGTTTTTAAATTTATTTATTACATTCTATGAGCAAATTTCCGTTCTGTTGATTACTCAAAGTACTGTTAATTGGCTGTGACAATAACATGGGGGAATGTTGGTGCCCCAACTCCAAAAGAATAAACAACAAAAGTATAATGATACAAGAATTAGCTGAAGTGGAGAAATTTTGACCGCAGGGATAATTAGTAGATTTTTTTTTTTTTTTTTTTTTTTTTGAGGTTCGGTCAAGGTATCTACATTATTGGAGGTATATCTCTAAAAAAAAATGCAATTTAAAAATGTGCCTTTTTTTAATTGTCTGCCAAAGTTTCGGCTTACATTGTAAGCCGTCTTCAGGGCTATCATGAAGGCGACAGGGGACCGTCGTTTCACCTTATCACATAAGCCGAAACATTGAGTTCTATATCGAAAGTCCAAAAAATTACATTTTGCCCCTATTATGTTTACATTTTTTTGTATAACAACAATAATAACAGGATATTAAAATTTGAAATATTGTCTCATACTATTACTCTCCCTACCCAGGATTTCAGCCATGAAACGGTTCGCCAGAAATAAAAAGCTTATATAGATGAAATTGGTTATATTATTTATAAGATTATGGATTCCAGAGCGCGTACGGAAATATATATTGATTGTGTGACTCAATGTTTCTATAAGTCAAAATGTATCACCTTTTTAGTTTTTTTAATGTAGAAATCTTCAAAAATTAATTAACAATAGTATTTAAATTTGCATTACCGAAAGATTGACAATATTTATAATAGAAAATATTTTTACTTTTGTTCCACTTCAAGTTTTAGCGATAATATTTTAACAATTTTCATTGTGTCTTATTTTAGAGGATGTCTCATGAGGAATTAAGGCTGTGCTTTGCACACAACAAAAGACTGGACCGTTAGGTAAACTGGGGAAATATGATATAAAATTGGCTGATTCCCACTCCTGTTTGGCGCAAGATTTCCAGTATATCCCATTCAAGCATCAATTAGTGTGAAATATATCAAATGACATATTAACAGATATTCTCTAATGAATCTGTTATATGAAGGTTTTTTTTTTATTTGTATATAAAACTCTGCAAAAAGCATCATAAAGAAACTTTATAGAACGAAATATTCAGGGCTAGTCACTGTATTATCCTGTTATATAGACCATAAATGTTCGCCCAGAAAGTATTATACTGTAAAATATTTTATAGCTGTGATCTTAAGGCAACATCTTCCCCACAAATATCATCTACTAGCTTTGTAATAATAAGTATTGAACATTAAATTTTTAAGGAATATATCATTTAATTTTGTTCTTTAAATTAGATATAAACACACAAATAATTTACAAACGCTATAAAAACTGCTTTTCATTGGAATTTACAAAATTATATGTTTCTTTTTTACCTATATTCCCTTAAAAATTTTTATTCTGTAATTTCGATAACCAGCGTCATTTCCAGGCGTAAATGACTCATTAAAATAACAAAATTATTATTATTATTATTGTGTAATGCAAGCGTAGCAACTTCTACTACAGCACCAAACGTTCTTCCGAGACATATACTTTGCAAGACCTACTACAAAAAATGAGTTATTTACAACATTTGATTTATTTTTAAAAAATTTCACCTAATAATATCAAGCTATTCACGTTTCTATCATGGTATGACTTTTATACGCTCACTAGGATTCTCAATATTTAAAATAAAGGAAACAAATTGGATATTTAAAGATTATTTTTCAAACTGAATGAGCTAGATGATTAGTTGAATATATTGGAGCATGTGAAATGCGTTGAAAAGACACCATACAAGAATAGATATCTTCAGTAGGAAATATTTATTAAAATGATAACTTTAAAATCATAACAATCATAAGTATATAAAATGCTCTAACTGCCAGAATGGTTCTAAACATACAAAATTAATTGTAGGAATATTATAGTTGCTTTAAAATCCTGACAGTTATCGAGCTATAGACCTGCTAAATAACTCGCTTGAGCAATCAAATAAATATAAATCGGTGAAGGTACCTGACCTACTTGTATGTATATATATATACATATTAAATATTTACGTATGTAAATATAGATTTGATTGTTATTTTTTACTTTTTTTTTTACATTTTTTACAATATTTATCTCCAACATTTCTCTCACACATAGATTGTTTTCTAATAAATATCATCCTTAAAGTTTTATTGAAATATATTTTAGTTACCATCTATCGTAATGATATTAGGCTTATTACAATTTAATTCGTGTCTAAAGTTTATTGTAGTTTTTATAAAAGTCTCTTTAGAAGACCTCTAAAAACCAAGGTTTTAATAATCTTATTATGTTATACCTAGAGGACGAAACTCCGTTTCCTAACCGAGCATCATGTCTCAATATTATCAAGATTATAATTAGTTTTATGTTCCAAATCATTTTATGAATTGTGATACTTTCGATAACAACAATTTTTTTTTTGTCATCTTACAAACATCATAAATTTTTCGTNGGTTTATTTTTTTTTTTTTTTGTCATTTTACAAACATGATAAATTCTTCATGGAGAATAACAATTGAATTAATCAATTTTGACAACTTTCACAACGAGCAACATTATCGAAATATATATTTTATTGGAATTCTATTGAGTAATACAAAAATAAGCTATTGTAAAATAATTTTGCAGCATTTTTTAAACAATTTTTTAGATGAAGGCCAACTCATATTTTTTTTTATTTTGTTACACATTTTTAAAATTTCAATTAAGAAAAATATTTAGTTTCCAAGTGAGCTCATTATTGGCGTAATGACTATCCTCATATCCTACGCGAAACTTTATGATACATCTTCCTGGGATTTATTTTTACATCTCTCTTTTAACCTAATTACATTTTTTAACACCCATATAAACAATATATTCTGAAATTTATTTTTGTACACTAAGAAAGGAAGAGAGAAAAATAAGAAGGGCATGATACCCTCCCCTAAGAGAATTTATGATCTGTGTCGCACACCCCAGAGGGACCCTAAGAATTTTCTATTTCTTTCTGTCTACCCCCAAATTTATTTAGGACGTACTTATATGTGCAATTTTAGAGGGTAACTCAATATCATGATAAACTTGTCTTATTTATTACAGTAACTGAGCTAATACCGTTTTAGTGACTCAAAAATTATTTTCATATAATTTTCTAATTAGCTTATCAGATCCAAAAATAACTAAATAAAGGAGCAGAAATGCTATATCGGTTAATAGAGATGTATTCCTTATTTCGTAAAACCCATTTAAGGCAATTTTTTTGTTTCACAAATGACCCTGATGTCGAATTCTCTGGTATTCGACCTATATTTCAACTTATTTCAGATTTTTTTTTATGTTATAATATTCTCGTCATGAAATGAAAGAAAATACCATTATTTCCACATCGAAAAACATGTCCATTGTTAAAAAATCCAGTTTAGTCATTTTCATAAATTTCTATTAGATCATTATTGATCAATTACAATCAATATAACAAGATACATTTTATTCTCAGATCATATTTTTGACGACGATTAAATGAAATTTATGGAATGACCAGCGACAATAAAACATAAACATGTCTGTGGTCAGCAAATTTCAAATGTGAGTAATAAATTAATTTTTCTATTGTAAATAATATTCCTAATATATGTATATATATATTTACAATTTTGAAAATATGAATATAATTATAATAACAATAACCACAAATAATCTTTCATTAAAGTGTTGTTTGTTTATAACTAACAGTGCCAGAAATAGTCCGCACCCTTCTCTTGAATATAAGAGCAAAAAATCCAATTTGCGGACAGTGCAAATTTAAGGGACGAAATTGTTGCAATAATGCGTACAAATCAAAATCGAAACAACACATGGAAGGTCTTGGAGCCAGTCTAGTGAGACAACGGTGGACCCTAAGCACGCACATGACAGCAGCTCCTTCAAGTACAGAATGAGTCGGAAATGGACTGCACGTCATGTTCACAACTTGGTATTGGTGTTGAAGGCTTATTGAAGAGGAAAGGATGATTAAGACCACAGAGTAATGCCTAAGAAGGAAGTAAGGGAGTTTCCAAGTTCTTCAGTGTTGGGAGGAACAGTGGACGCTGAGGGTGGAGGCGACAACGGATAACTCCCACTTGCTGCAGCCACCGCAACGCTAACCCGAGGGGATGTCGTCGCTCCAAGGACCAGGGGAACTGGGAGAGCCGACCCGTGTAACGGGAGCCCTCGGAAGTTATAAGTGATTTAAGACGGAGCGGGTCTCTGTGGATACCACGTCTTCAGACCTCATCAAGTGCTTGTGGGGCTCAAGAGCCTCAAATCCACTGTACCACCCAACGATCTCTTTACAAGCTGCAGGATATCCTTCGAGGTAAATGTACCCTCAACAGTACTTACCTGAACAATTACCGTAGGAAACACTGTTCACGTTTGTACCGTAATCTGACACAGTGAAAAAAAGAAAAAAATCTATGCAAGAGATGCAAGAGAGTTAAAATACTGGGTTAAAGGACTGGAACCCGGGTCCACTGACCACTGCACCACCGAGGCTAGCTAGATAATCTCTCCAACTACTAGTCTCGTAGAGAATCTTCGAGTCCCAGCAGAGGTAGTAAGATTTTTTTATTCTAACTTCCTTGCATTTCTTGTATACAATGTACGTGGGATTAAATATCACAACAAAAGTCATTATTCAGAAAAAAATTCTAGAATCTTCACTGATCCTATTTAGGAGAAAGTACAATAATATGCCGTCATATAGAAGCAGCTACGCATTTAAAGCATATTTATTACGCTTCATCAAATATACATATAAATAAGAGTAAATGCGACGTAGAGAAAAATGTCACTTAAGTTTGCTCAAGACTGACGAGAAGATAGAGTGGAGTAAGCACTCAGCCATCTTAAACTTCCGTGTATTTTTCATTTCTTAATAAGTTTTTCGTAAAATAGGTATAAATCATAAATGTTAGTAAATTATATTTTACTCTTTTTGTNATATAAAATATCTTGGAGTACACAGGAGGGATAAGAAGAATAAATTATCGATAAAATAATTTTAAAACGGGGATTGAAAAACTTTAAAAAGACCCGCAGGGAAAGAAATAGTTATAAAAAAAAATGGCGATCCTTACCCTATTTCCTGAGAGAGGGAAGCCGATCACCCTTAATTGATTATGAATTATCTGCTCATCTAATCAGTTAGCGTACGCCTCTCGCTGTGTAACCCCCACCTACATATGGTATTCTATTTCATTTAGTTATTTACTTAATGTTTTATTTGTTCTTACTTATATACAATGATGCACAGCTATGGGGTTTCTAATTTATCAATACAAAATATAAATATTTTTAAATTGTATAAGTACTGTATTTGTTGTGGTATTTAATCCCACATTAATTNATTCTGTTAAAAATAAATAAAAACATTTTGTAATTTATTAACAATGTATAATAGAAAATAAATTACATTAATAAGAGTCTCATGAAGGGAGGAGGTGACCAGTGACACCACTCTCAAATAATTTACAGACTTACGTCCCCAGTAGGTCACGGGGCAATCTTCGTTTGAGTGGACGTGGAGAGTTGTAGGGGTTGGAGTTGAAAGACAAGGTCTGTGCCAGTGGGTTAGGATAGAATGGCAGTTTAATTTTTGAATTTCAGCTGATCAATCATCCTATTTTAGAGGAACTACAATAGTGATCCATTCCAACTTATATAACATAAAGTCACACAACTATATGTTATATAAGTTATAAAAATGTTATATAGTTAATATATTTGTCTGTACGCGCTCTGGAGTCCATAATCTTATAAATAATATAACCAATTTCATGTATATAAGCTTTTTATTTTTAGCAAACCGTTTCTTGGGTTAGGGCAGTTTGAGACAAAATTTCAAATCTTAATATCGTCGTTATTATTGTTGTTACAAAAAAAATGTAAATACAATAGAGGCAAAATGTTCTTTTTTAAACATTCGATATATAACTTTGGGGCAACCCTAAACCTTCCAATCATCCCAGTCTAAAGTCCTCAAAACCAAGATAAATGCTCTCTTCTATGTATCCAATTCTACCCTTCACAGTGACCTCAAAATCGACATCGTCAAAGACTTAATTCCCTCTGGTTCCTCCAAATTCCATTCCCGCCTCATGCAACATCCTAATCCCATAGCCCATGAGCTATCTTCCCAAACTCATACAAATAATCCTTCATGGCGACTCAAACGGAGATGGCCAGTGATCTTCTACAAGTGAAGAACTAAACTAATCATCCTAGTAATGTTGTTTATTCTTTTGGAGTTGGGGCACTGGCCCAGGGCATAATATATAACTCCTCCATGTTATTATCACAGCCAATTTTTTCATGAATAAATCAATTTTTTTTAAATTGCTTAAAAACATATTTTCGCTTAAAAACATCTTTTAATATTATAGCTTTATATAATATACAATAAACAAAAAAACAGGAAGTAATTATTAAATAAAATCAATTAAATGTTAATGTGTTAAATTGCAGGTAGAAGGGACCCGTTGGGGCGCCGGGATAGCTCATGGGATCCGTTCGGGTCTTGTTATCCTGGCACTGCGGGTTCAAATCCCCCCAAAAAAAGTTATAGTTTCTAACAAAACCCATATATTCTCCTATGGATATCGAGGCAGTAAGGATAATTGGTTATCGGCTTCTAAGCGGCTTTGGTTCGATAACCACTATAGAGAAGTCTCTGCGAGGTTTTGAAATTTCTCAACGTCTGTGAGAAAAGAAACGTCCACTCAAGATATAAGTAATCTTAAGCAAGTCTCTATATGAATACTGCTTGAGCTAGCAGGCGTGCGTGGAAGTGTTTGTGTATCAACCCTGACGGCTGCGATATAAATCAGGAGTGTATTAAATTGAGGCGGGGGTTATGTTTTTAGCTAATCCATATTTCGAGCCTTCATCTCCAGCCCACCATCCTGGAAATGGTTGAATACATTACTCAACGCTTGATTTACCAAACTCCATATATACCATTTACAAGTTCTTAATTTACAAAGAAATTATTTAATAATAAATTTAATTTAATAATTCAAATCATTTAAAAAACATAAAGCAAGTTTCAAAATGGGCCAT
>KZ807598.1:103693-122003 GCA_000696205.2 Oncopeltus fasciatus | reverse complement strand
TTCAATAATCATTAAAACTACATATATTTTAAAGAAAATGACCTTTATTATAAGAAAGAATTTAATGAAAATTTCTTCAATGAACTTAAAGAAGTCAGTATTGATAATTAACTGGAATTCACTAATTAATCAGGACTCAATAGGAATTCATTTTTTCCCTATACTTTATTAATACATTTCACTTCATTTATATTTTTTTTATTTTTATATAATTCTATTGAAGCTAATGGAAAGTATTGTGCTAAAACTACTGTTAGAATCAGTGCTAGGTGAACATCATATTGATGTGATTTGCAGATAAATAAATTTTTAAAAACACCATCTAATAGGTTACCGTAGCATGAAAAAATATTTCTGATTAATAACGCCTAATTCGCCAGTAATTCTGTATATATTATGCAGAAAATTAACTAAAAATATTCCTAGAGGTCCTTTTTTGGCACATATCTCAAATGCTGAAAGTGTATCTTCGGTAACATAAAAATCATTCTACTGGAAAATGCAAAACTATGTATTTGCCGGTCATCTTTTGTAAACTTATTCTGTTATGAGAATTTGTAACTCTCAGTCCAGGGGTAAGTATAGAGATTCACAAAGGGTTTTTTAGAGCGTGGGTTCACGTTTTGCTGGATAGTAATCAATAATAAATAATTATTAGAACGACGCACAATAATGTGAATGAGTACTTAGCTTCGTAAATGAAAAGCACATGATACAACGACCCTTCCCACAAGTCATATTCACTAAATGAGGTATCTACACCCTCCCTCCCCCCTTGTACCCATCGAATTCATGGGTTTCCCCACAAAAATCATACAGACGAACAGCTACACTTTTCGTGTCTCGGGTAAAAAAAGAGGAAGAGTGGGAATTCTCGGGTAGTCAGACTCGGTTAGTCCTAGTTCTTGCTAAGTCCTACCTCTGTATCTTGGCGCTCTGCTATTCTCACAACAGGCTCTCATGGCGTCTACCTCTCTCCGCCTAACTTCCCTACTAAGTTAGGGAGACTCCCGCCAGGGTACCGACGTGAGTAACTTACAGCTGGAAAAAACCAACGAGAACGTACAATTAGCCACCGACATATGCCGAATACGCGACATAGCTGGTATTTAGTCAAGGAATAGAGCTCTTGCTACTTACAGCTTGGCATAGAAGAATGTAAAAAAAAGTATGCTATATCTCAAGAATTTTGAAGGACAACCTATTAATTTCACGTGACAAACCAATACATAATACAAAGCATCTTTATATTTGGTAAAAAAATAAAATCCTGTAAATGTAAACAACAGCTGAAGACATTCAAAATACTTGCAAAATGCAAAAGTTCCAAGTTTCAGAGATATTATATCTGGTCACAACAATTCACATAACGGGAAAGTAAGATAATTCAACAGCAACCTAAAAACCAATAATTCTTTACAGCACAGTTTATTATATAAGTACAAGTATGTAAGTTTGTTTCTTTTTAACTTGGTTGTGCTCTTGCAAAAGAATGGATCCATTTAACATAAATTTCTATTTCGCTTTGTTTCTGAAACGAAGACAGAAAAATTCCGATGCGGAAGAAGCGAGAGTTTTAAGGGTATTTCTGGAATAAAAACCTTTCTGAATAGTTCGGGCATGACCCCCAAATGGGTGACTTAAGGTGAAGCAGACCCCTTAAGAAGAAGATAAATACACCAACAATTTCAGCAATACCCCAGGATGTGAGGAGGAAGGAGAGTGAAGAAGTTAATCAGAGTATGAGGATTCCGGAGAGAGAGAGACGGGGACATTTGTAGATCCTGTGGGATAACTTGGGGCTCAAAGAAAACGTAAGAGACGTAATTAGTTTCCGCTGTACTGTTTAATTAGACTAGGGGTTCAAATGAGGAGCTCATGTAGTACTTTATCGTAACCCTTACAATTAACAACTACACATTACATTTAGATGTTTTATTTATTTATATTTTTTTTTAAAGATTAGGAAACTAGGATTTTCTTCTTCCTATTCTTCGTGAAAAAATCTCACCTTCCTCAAAACATAGAGATGTTGGATAAAATACTCAGAATAATTTTTCCATCGGACCCAATAGATTCATGATATTTATTGTGATTGTTTTTGGAGGGAATAAAGCTTTTGTTTGCACCATACTCTAAGAGATGCAATATTTTATGATTTCTAAACTTCAAAAGAGTTCCTGTTTCTGATAAGAATGAAATATCTCTTTGAACCTGATTTCCTTCAGAGCATGTAATTATCCTTTATCATACAGGGCTTCTGGATGAATAAAGGAAAATATAAGAAGGTAACTTAAGAAAAAGATACATTACACTGAGGAACACGTTTTTTGTTGAGTTTGATCTGACATTGTTTTTTCACTAATTTTAAAGAACATAAAGTTAAAACGTACCAAATATACAGTTTACAAAACATTTAATGTAAGTTAAATGGAGTTCATACAAATTATTTTCAATTAATGAACAGTACTTAAAAATTAAGATAAAAATTTTCGTTTGTAGCTTTTTCTGGAGTGTTTAGTTAGTGTACATTCGCGCTTGATGCTCCAACAATAGTCAGCCACCATATGAACGTCCCATCTACCTTCATACCTTGCTTCTTATACCCTCAAATCTTGGTGGAAACGCTCACCCTGCTCATCACTCACTACAAGATTATCTGGGAAATTAGCAAGGTGGCTGTGTAAAAAAAGGAATTTAATGACCATGTTGTAACCTAGCTTTTAGAAGCTTTCCAAGAGTTGCTAGACAATTTCGGAGTAATTCAATGCTCATGTATTTCCAAGAAAGTGTTTAACAATGTTTTTGAATGCCATATCCTATGTAAGAGGACAATTCATAGAAAACTGGTACGGGGACTTCGGCTGAATGCGGTACAGGGCGTATAGCTGACGGTAAACTAGGATACTCTATTTTACATTTTCTTGAGTTTAATGTTGTAGTTATTACATAACACATAGATTATGAAATACAAGGAATGAAATAATCAATAATAAATATTACAACAAAGTTACAAAACTTATGTCTCCTTCTGCCTACAATAATTTATATCCCGCTAGAAAAATATGAATTTTTCATCTAAAAAATTTACCTTGCCTTACCTTCGTTTTGATAAAACATGAGTTTATTTTAAACTGGCATGTAAATTTAAAAATCAAACCGATAACTAAACTATGAACAACAACCGAAAATAATTTTTTGTGGTTTCTATTTTGCTCCTCTCTCCAACTCATTGAAATTTACGTTATAGAGTATGCTATTAGGAAAGCAATCTCACTAAAAAAAATATTTTTTTTTTTTACTGAACTAAATCATAAAGAAAGTTTTCTCACCAGAGAAAGACAACAAGTTTTTCCTTCGACTCTGCCTACTGGATATGATGCATATTTTCACTAAACATTGTAGGATCCTTGGTATTCGCTATTATAATAGATAAATAACAGAATATATGTGTGTGTGTGGGTGAATGAAATTTTCAAAATCTAAATAGAGACTGAGTTCATTTTTGAGAAAATCAGAGCGATAGAAAGAGGGACTTTATCTCAAATTTCAAGGCTATTAAAAATGTTTTCTCACTGCAGTGAGCATAATAGAGAGACAGGGTGTAATGAAACTCAACACAAATTTATTTATTAATATAAGTAAAAAGACATTGACATTAATACTTTTTTAGGAGTAACAGAGACAAATTTTAAAAAAATACTGTGGGGTTTTAATTAAACAGCAACTTTTAAGTTAACCTGTAAATATCTGCCGAGAAAGAGACGATAGGATGGCAAAGGGTTCACAAGTGCGTAATAGTGGAAATATATATATATATTGGGAGTTCAACAGCGAACCGGACCAATGAAGAGTGAGGGTTTACTTAAACTTAAAATTCTAATTTTACCGCCTAAAAGTGGCAATTACTTGTTTTTCTGAAATAAAATTAGTATATCGCTTTTAAATGTAAAATAAAAGTAATGTACGAATACAGAAAGTGTATATCTTTGTGGTCGTAATTTTTAGTTTGGACAAAAGCGCAACATATATTTGTTCATTGATTAAAGGAATATTTTAGGAGTCACTGAAAAATTAATTTAGGTAACTTTTTGTAAATTGTACTGTTTATAAGCCGAAATTAGTTGTGTTCTTTAATGAAATTTGGAATAAAGCCTTGAAACAAAAAATGAGTCTCCCCTGTAAGTCCCTATTTTATTGGAATAGATACTAAATGCAATACAAATCACCTAAAAATCGTAAAATCTGCGATCTGGAACCATTTCCTCATGAAATTTTCAGAAATATAATCCCTGACAGGTTCCACTATATTTTATATCTGTTTAAAAATATTCTAATAACCTAAGAAATTCCCGAATCCTAGTAAAAATATAAAATGAATTTATTACTATAAAAAGGAGACAAGAAAAACCCGAAAAAATGCAGACGGATTGCATTGCTTGACACAATTAGTAAGTTGTTCAGTAGCATCGGATCACGAGTCCGGTAAAACAAATATTTTAAATACTGATATTAGTTTTGGTACTTAATCCCACGTACATTTTACACAATAAATATGCTGCCCATTACCAGCCTCGGTGGTGTAATGGCCAGCATACTTGCCCGGAAAGCAGGAGATCCGGGTTCGCGTCCCGGTATGGGTAACGCTGAGGTAGTAAAATTATTTATTCTATCCCCTTGCATTTGTTGTGCAAATAAATAGAATTCCTGAAGAACATACCATATTTTTACCCTCTAGTAACTGTGTAATTAAAATATGTGCAGTGCAGATGTAATTCATGTACTATTCAATCGCACTGCTAAAAAATGTATAAATATTTATCTCCATATAAAGAATATTTATCTAGAACCTCCAAATGTTATTAGACCCGGCGAGAATTAGGTACGAGCACTGATATTGTTAACCACTTTATGATATTGTTAATTGATATTGTTCCCACCCCGTGTCTTATCCCTCAGTCAACAATCTCTTGAATAAAAATATTTCATTTTACCGGATTCTATTGTAATGTTTTCTTTTGCATTGTTTTTTTAAGTAATTGTAAAAATAATAATCAATATATCTTGAATTAAAAGTATAGATTGAATAAAAAATATTTTATTATATAAATTNTTTTATATTCATGTATCATTTTCAAAAAATATTATTGTTGCATTAAATTCATTTTTGGTACAAGATAAAAATATTTTACCTATATAAGAATGTATGTTTTAAACATTTGATGTCTTTAAGTTGAAAACTCTAATAATACCTATTGGATTAAGAGTTACTGCTAAATTCTTTTATTACGTTTAGCTTGTACATGCTTGAGCTCAGAATCCAGGATATGCATTTAATAAGCTGGGAGTTAATTTATTCTATATTTCTAAAGTATATAAAAAACATGAAACGTTACTGTCTTTAAATACCCATTTTTGATTACTGGTTTTGTTATGATTACTTCCCATCTATGAGATAACTTTTCCGAAGGGTAGTCGCACGTCTCTGAATCATTTCTTACTTAATCGACTGAATTTTCAATATTTCATTTGAGGAAGATCAGGGAAAATCATCTATATCGATCGCTGAACCAATGCGAGTAGTGCCTCATCAAACATACGCTTCTTCAGACAAAACAAATCTAAAACAATTTCTATACAAAAACATATCTTAAATCATTGAGTGCGGAGTATAAGGGCTCTAACTATTTGAACAGGGAGTAGAAATTAAACCTTCTTACTAACTTTTTAGTGCAAGGGAACAGAATAAAAAATCTAACTGTCCCAGCCAGGACTCGAACCTGGATCCCCTGCTATCCGGGCCGGTGCATTTACCACTTATGCTACCGAGACAAGTCTGATAAGTTATTAAATTCCCCGCACTAGTGTCGAGAGAGAGGTAGTAAGCTTCTTACTAACATTTCGAAGCGCTTTAACATGAAATAGATAATTCATAGTATCATGGATGCTCGTATTTTGATTTTTTTGAAATCTTAGCATTCTTCTAAAACCTACTTTATCACACCAGGAAGTTTTTTCAAAGTTGTAAACCATTTCTTCGATCTTTGCGTTATTTGATTTCTAAATTTCTTTAAATGACCAATCCTAAATAAATTGCCCTCAAGATAAATTGTTTAAAGATTAAATTCAGAAAAAAACAATTTACTGGTGTAAAGCTCTGGTAATATTTCGATTACTTGAAATTAATGTGTTTTGAGCCCCCCTTCCCGATTGTTTCTTCCCAACGATAATGATCTCATTTAAATGGGCTGAGCTTTGAAAATGAAAATATTTTTTATTATAAAAAGAGCCTTGAAGGACTACAGTCAAAGGGAAAATTAGATACTTAGGGAAGAAATCAGGTCAAGGTCGTTTCTTTTTACAACCCTTTGGAAGGAAGAATTTTTCACTCAAAAAATACAAGTTATCCTTTGTCATATAGCTGAAGTCATTTAAGTCAAAAAGAATGTTAATAATAAAAGCTTCGTATCACTTTTCAGCGAAGAAAACATTATTATATTACCTAATAATTCATTTAAGCAAAAAAGAGATTTATTTGGTTTAATTATATAGACATATTTGAGGTTACATTAAATATTTATTCTAAGATGATCTTAGTTGGGGTTCGGTCGAGGTAGATCCAAAAAAACACAAATTAAAAAAATGTATTTTTTTAATGAAGGATTATCTGCCAAAGTTTCCAATAAGAGTATTAAATATCTTGCCAATAAGAGTATTAAATATTTATTGTTTTCATTTTCTTCTCTCGAGAGCCAAAGCCAAAAGTGTTTCAAGGCGGTAACTTACACTAATCTGCACATAAACATTTGATCATCCAGAGACATTCGGAAACTCGGTCTGGAAGTCGTTCCTGGTAGACTTCCCAATGAGTCCATCAGTTTTCACGTATGAGTTACCCTCCCTTGCCATAACCTGGTGAGATAGTTTCTTTCAGAATCAAATAAAGATCTGTATAACCTCTACCCAGTTGGACTATTGAGTCTTGTAAAAGCAGAGAAGTGGTAATTGCAGATCACTTGAATTCAGTATATATCTGACCATAAGAAAGAGATTCTATATTGTGTAAGACTATTCAGTAGCTGTGAGAAGGAGAACATACTTAATCTGTGATGTAGTTCAGCTTATATCTTAATATGTATATCCGGTATGGATTAAATTTTGGTTATGGAGCTGAAATTGACTTGCAGTAAGAAATCTCCTTATTTTTCTAAAAAAATTTAATTTTTTTTTTTTTTTTTTTTGCTGTTTGGTAGTTTCAAGAGAAACTTTCCTAGGAACCGCCTTTGTACTAACAATTAGGGATTGTATTTTTTTTTTTTTTATTAAAAATGTATCTGCTTCACTGGTTTTATGTCAATGGGCGAAAGGTCATCTGTTGGTGAGGACTCCAGTCAGCTTCATTTAGCCTCCATTGTGTGGCGGACGTGGAAAAAGGGAAGAGGTGCAACTGTTATAGGGAAGTGATTTATGCATCAGGTATCATCAAGGGCTTTTCAAACTATTCTAATGACTAGGGAGGTGAGCTGCGTGATCCCTCAAAAGAAAATAACCTGGTGTAGGAACAGAAGTTTGTAGAGGAATCGTAGGATTCTAGAATTCGGCCTCGGTGGTCTTGTACGTATGTTACCGCCCCAGATAGATTTGAGAGCCTTAAAATCACCCATGGGCAAAAATAGAGACGCTAATTGTAAAATTAAATATATTTGGCAGTCCTATAGTAATAGAGTTACTGGGAGGAAGGTAGAGTGAAAAAATGGTAAGATTAGTGTGTAAGTAAGTGGTAACCGCTACGACATGAATGATAGTCGTACGCCATACATTAGTGTACACCAATTCCTGGAGTATCTTGAACCATATATCCGCCACTTGCTATTTAACACCCGCAGTACAAGGACAGAATATACTATTATTGGATTTTATAAGCGAGGGAGATAAGATTTAGAGGGGAAGGGGGCGGGGCGATTTGAAGAGCGAGAGACTTGCATCCGCAGCAGATGTAGTTGGGGAGATGGGATTCTGCCGGGGGGCTGAGAATTTCAAGGCGCTTCTACCTGTTTCGTCTCGAGGAGTGGGAGAGGCACGAAGGCCTTGTGTTCGGGATAGAGGTGGGAAAAGAGTGTGAGAAGGGGGGGGGGGTCAAGCATACAGTGCTTCAACACTAAGCTCTTATCACTTAACGGGATTAGTTACCTGCTGAGTTCCAGGTTCTGTTAGTTCAGAGACAGTATGTGTTCCCTCTTAACGGGCACGGTTGTCTGGTAGTTGGGGTAGTGGACACCAGAGCCAAATGTCCAAGGTTCAATGCTCAAATTTCACAGCTGTTTTATTTTCTTTCTGTACCTCTGTTTGCAATACCTCAGAGGAGTCCTGGTGTTCTTGTAAGGAACACCCAGCTCAAATTGGAAACCATTCTTCATTGAACGGAAAAAAAATTTGGCACCAAGAACCTTCTCTAATGTGACGTTAGTCAAGAATACTGCCTCTACATGTTTTTGCCCCCAAGAGCCTATAAGGTGGGACTGGTTATGTATTTTCTCTAAGGGGTAGTGACTAACAATACTATTTTTATGATTCGATATAAATATATTGTAATTTACTTTATATCCATAATTCAAACTTAATGTAGTATCTTGAGATTCAACTTTTTTATTATTATTGTTAAAAAATTTTTTTTTAGTAACCTGGATGTTTTAACAGATAGCATAGAAAAAACATGCCATTCACGAAGGTACCATGGCACCAATGAAACCAAATTCTAAATTCGGTATTTATGTTTTTTTCTTAAACCCTTGAATTAGTTGGTTAATGGTTCAAATCAGTTAAAGGAGTTACAGGAAGACGAAAATTTAAATAGTATATAATTAACATATATATTTTTTTTTAATATACACGTATTATTTCCACAAAAAACGTTTTTTAAGAAAGAAATGTAGAAATGCAACTGACCAGCCTAAAACGGAGCTAAGTGATCAAACTTCTTTTTAATGACATTAAAGGTTGAATGCTCCAATCTCTAAGTTAATTTTTAATTATATTTACTACAGCACTGATACAATGCGTGATAGCCTCATTAATAACAAATATTAACACTTTTTTTAAGGTTTCACTTTGGAAAATAAGACAAAACTTATTTACGATTATACACTGTAATTTATAATAAAAAGTAATGTTCCTCAAGAATTAACTTGACAAAGTTTTTTTTTTTCTTGCCCTTTACTTGAATTTGCTAGTAATAATTAGTTGAAAAGGAAATTTAAAAAAAGTATAAAATAATATCACGAAAATAAGAAGGTTCGGTTAACGTACTGATGTGCAAAAGTTCACTTAACTAGCTTATACTGAGAATTTTATTTAGTTTAGCAGTTCCCACATGACCGTCTTTTTCTTTACTCTATTATCGTAAGTTTTGAAGAAATAACTTATAGATAATGTAATCTATAAATTAAAAAAACGTCAAACCGAAGTTTATATTTGATAAATTCATGAGGAAAATGGTTTATAAAATTTAATAAAATAAAATATTATATAATGATTTGCATTTTTATAATACTGTACATTTTCAACAATAGTAAATATGAATGAGTTTAACAAAACATCATGATTTCTTACAAAACTTTCATAGATTTTTAGGCACACTAATTTGACATTAATAACAATTTATATTATAATTTAATCATCTGTAAATTTTACATTTGTACATCACAAATTATCAATTCTTACATACATATATAAACAAAAGAAAAAGAATGACATTGAATTTCCAAAGAGGTAAACACTATTATATGTGTATGTATATATATATATGATTACTTCAGCAGGACCGTTAACCATCAGTTATATCATTCAGAAAAGTCTTCTAATTCGCCCTCTGTTATTTTCTAGAAGAAAAAACATAATGGAATAGAAAAATTAAAACTCTAATACAGGAATTAAAATTTACAAACTTGGTTCATTCCATGCTTTCAATTATTTTCATTTGAAGCAGTTATGGAAGGCATAGCTTGACATATAACGTCACATACGTATAACATTCATTTGCAGGGTTTTGAGGGAGTGTCTCATTTAATTACAGAAACCTCTTCTCTGTTCTGATCACTCTTCTCCTAGCTCTCTGGGCCGACTTGTCCATTAAAGATGATACACCAGGACTGGGATATGTTCAGAGAAACACCTGCGCACCTCCTGCAACGCTGTACAGACCGCTGTCTGGAAAGGCAATCTTCAAAGCAGCGGAGAAACACGATCTTCCTGCCCAGTTATCCGGAGCACATGAGGGAGCCGATCAGGGCAGAGACAAAGATTGCTGACAGACAGAAGAACTTGCAATACACGGCATAACGAACATCAGCGAGCACAACAAACAAACACATGGCACATGCTTGCCGAGCCTAACGGGACGATATTCTGTAAAGAGCGACAAGAGGGCCTCTGAGAGGAACAAATATCTCCCGTTGTGCTGTGACAATGTACCCCGGATAGTCTCTAGTTAAATATAATGAGCACTAATTACGCTTTTTAAAAGTAACTTTATTACAAACAGCTACGCGGGCATAATGACTGGCAGAACATCAGAGAGCGAAAGACAATCATACAAAAGATGGTTAGACTTATATTGTAAAATAGTGCAGATGTAAGCAGTCAGCAGTATTCGTGAGGAAGTTGGAAATAAAACACATTTAAAACTATTTCACAACAATTTATTTTCTCACATATTTAATAACCTATTTCATGTTCTGAAAGAATGATTAAATACAAAAAATGATCTAAAATTGACACTTCTATTGCGTTTTACCTTCTATTCAACTCATTTAAAGACTTTTTCAAGCAAAAAAAAAATTAGAGTACTAAACCCGAAACTGATCTCAACTAAATTCTAACGTTGATATACCCTTAAGTCGTAAAATGGTACAATATCGCCCCATACATTTTTTTAAAAAATTTTAATTATTTTACTGCATTAAGTTAGCTAATATAANCATCCTTTTCTTACTACAAGAATAAAATACTTCTATCTAATTAAAATTAGCTTGTAATATGTATTAAATATTTGTAATAATAATTATTGTTAAATTTAAATGAAGAGTTTTTTTATTTTTACTGTAGATATTATTATTAGATGTTTTTTGTTGGGGTTCGGTCAAGGTAGATCCAAAAAGATTCAAATTTTAAAAATTGTGAAATTTTTAAATTATCTGCAAACGTTTCAGCTTACATTTTTGGATCTACCTTGACCGAACCCCCCAAAAAAACATCTAATAAATGTTAAATTTAGTTCCCACAAATATTTCAATGTTCTTTATTTTCTTTTATCTTTAGTATATGCTTTAAATTCATAGTACAATTGTATTACATTTTTACTATTATTTATTTAAAGTTCCGTTCGTATATTTTATAGATATTATTTCTGTAGATGGCGTATTTTTCTGTAGATTTTATTTTTTGGGCGTATTCATTTTAATGGCTGGAAATTCTGTCTATTGTCGTACGCGACTGACCTATATATATATAATAGGATGAGTGTATGTATGTAACGTATGGACTTTAAAACGGCTGGGTATTTTAATGTAATTTTCAGGGAATTATCAGAATATTCAGGCGGGTGATACTGTGAAGTTTGATTTTTGATTTTCGGTCTGCGGGCGGAGAGGCGTGGCAAAATCAAGTTTTCATTTCCAATTTGCCTTAAATATATGTGTTTCATTTTTTATTGAGCCCATATCTACACCATATGTAAATTATTCTGTGAAAAAACTTTATGATAGGTATTCCATGAATTTTTATTTGAAGGCCGTAAATTTCCTTAAAAGCCCTATTTAAATCGTGTGACAATACAACATTAATGTTTGCTTAGGGCCAGCAACGCCCTAAAAAAATTTAGGCAAAACGAAGTTAGCCAAGTCCACTAGTATATAATAAAGACAATGTATCCGGGCCAACGAGAAAAATGTGCCTCACAGTTTAAAAGCATATGTACTGTAGATCCTTACAGAGATTATTAGAATTACATTTAAAAACTAAACTAATTAGAATAATTCTGTCTATACGGTTAATTTTTTGGCTCAAGCTATCACTAATAATAACTACCAAGCACTAAGTTTGAGAACTACTAACCAGAATCTGCCATCCTTTTTTCTGCTTGTATGGGACTTCTGCCATAAGATTCATTATGCATTTCATCATATCGGAAAGTAGATGAAGTTAAGTGCACTGAAGAAAGCATAAAGTAATGGTGGCAAAGGAGGCCGTATTAGTACGGACAAATAGTTCTGAACCACATACGTTGCCTGAAAGTTTTCATGGTATTTGATAGATCGAAAATACTTATTGTACATTATTTTAATATCTTTTAAGGGACAGAAGAAATAGTTTTCTCGAATTTAAAAGTAAATTGTAGCCTCCAAATGATAAAAAAATATCCTTAGAATTACTCCAAAATAGCCTACATTTTTATAAATGTGATTATAAATTTTAATATGCATTGTTATATAGTCTAGAGTATAAGTGCGTAGAAGTTAATATAAAATTACAGGAGAATTCGATGATTATTAAGTAATTTATCTAAAATAAGATTGTACAGAAATGAGGTACCTCGTAGCTCGGCTAGAATAATTTTCTGTGGATTTTACGCAAGGAAATCACGATATCTACGTTAGTAGCAAGATGCTACTTCTGAAACATTTCGACAGATCTTTACCAATCCTACCAAGTAGAAATTAAATACATAGTCCATTTAAAATATATGTGGGTATATAGACTGATATTTGGAGGGCGAGAAGTAAAGAACAACAGTTTTAACCTCCTTGGAGGTTACAACACAAATAAATAGTAATACACTTTGATTTTCAATACTTCTTGATTTTCAAGACTTTGTGGGAAGGAGTATGAATAACTACTTCCTAAATTGCTTAACATTTCCCTGTGTAGTTATGCATATAGAATTAGGGAGATGATATAAAGAAAGAAAATGAAAAACTTACATTTTTTTACCATAATTTGTATCATTTAAAAAGTTGGAAGAGTAAAGGAAAGGGCAGTTATTTTATTCAAGTGTCAATTATGTTTCAATAAATGTGATTTTTGTTTTGAAAAGCAAGTTTTAAATTAATAAAACTAAATTTAATGAAGAATGATGAATTTTTTTTTAATTGATAGAAGCTCGATTGTGGATACACACATACTCACAAAGATGCATGTATATATTTAAGGATGCATATTTCTGGTATCTAGTACCACTGAAAACTGGAAGACTTTTGCTTTCCAGAAGCATTATAATGCTGAGGATGATTTGCCCCGAGGATATTGTAGTAGGGGAGTTCGAGTTTAGAGGGTAGGCAAGGTGGCTGAGGCAGGCCCCTGTCCATTGTCAACAATATCTGAAGATTTGAAGAGGCCGACCTCTCTACCTGAAGAGCCTGACCTGCAGATCCTCATCCAGGACCCTGGAGAGATATGTGTTCTCTGCTATCCTTAGAGAGAGAGAAATATGTATTCTTTTCAGAATAAAATACATATTTTATATTTACGTTCATGCATATGTGTTTATATGTATGTTTATTAGGCCAGCTCCTTTATAAATTTTCACTATATTAAATAAGAAACTAGAATAATCAGGATAGTATTCCTTCACTTTAAAGTCACTGACTTGACAAATACGAACTTGGTACTATTGAAATGTTGACGGCTATGAAAGTGGCTATTAGCAAATTCAAAAAAAAAAAAAAAAATACGGCCATTAGGGCTGGTCAAAGTTATTTAAATTTTACAATACCATATATTCTTCGGACATACGCACTTATTAAAATGACTGTGCGCATGTACTTGTACATATGTGCCATTGTATTGTCTTTATGAAACAATTTTAAAAACAAGTTTTTTGTATTTTGAAACGAAAATTGGCAGAAACCCAATATATATATTCCATTAAAATTATCTTTTAATTCTCTCTCTTATCATACAAAAATCTTCTCCTTATTCTATCGAAAATATTCGATAAAATCCTAATATCGCTCACGTTCTTATAGCCCAATAACCTTATCTCAGATCATCAGTTTGGATTATGCCCATATCATTCTTTACCTCAGTAAGTGTTTCGCGTTATAGGTCGCATCTCATCACCCTTTGAGAAAAGAGAGTACTGTATGTATGCGTTTCTGTATACAAATGTATCATAGACTTTTGACCGAGTGTGGCATGAGGGCCCTCTATGCAAACTGAAGCGTATCCACCCAAATACTTTCTATCTGATTATCCGTTCCTATTTATCGAGCAGATTTTTCCATGTCCGACAGGGATCAGATGAAAAAGCGGGAGTTTCTCAGGGCGGTGTGCTCGCCCCACTCTCTACATACTGTATACTTTCCAACGACAGTAGATACATTCTCTGCTAACATCTCCGCATCCGATCCTGCTCTCATAGTCGCCATTAATTTCCTCCAAGCTGTTTGGTGTAAGAAGTAGATTACAAAAATAAATATGTCCACGTATCATTCACTCTCCTCACCAAACATCTGCTTTATATTTCCTTCAACGATATTTCTATTCCCTAATCAACTCTGTAAGAAATCTCAGTATCTACTTGAACTATCGACAAAAACGCATAAGGCAAAATAGACAAGACCTAAACAGGCGCTACGGACTGCTTATGATCTACAAAACACTCATCAAAGCTATCTGGACGTACGGTAAAGAACTATTAGCGCTAAACCATCACGACGACCCAAACGGTGATGGCCCAGTGATCTTTTACAAGTGAAGAACTAAGCTAATTATTATTAGATGTATTTTTTGTCGGGGTTCGGTCAAGGTAGATCCAAAAAATACAAATTTTTAAATATGTGTATTTTTTAATTATCTGCCAAAGTTTCGGCTGACATTATAAGCCATCTTCAGGACTATGATGAAGGCGAAAGGGGATTTTGTTTACAATGTCAGCCGAAACGTTGGAAGATAATTTAAAAAAAAAAACACATTTATTAAAATTTATATTTTTTTGGATCTACCTTGACCGAACCCCAATAAGAAAACATCTAATAATAATATCAACGGTCAAAAAACTTTGAACATAAGCTAATTATTTTATCATCACTTTAGTTCTTCTCACTTCTAAGATACTTTCACAGCCAATTAACAATATTCTGAGCAATTTGCATAATTTTATTTCAGGATATACCAAAATAAAATAAGATAAACAAAAAATGTGCATAACAATTTTTAATTTCTATATTTTCGGTGTGTAATCGTTAGGATTTCGATAGTATATCAGCTGTAACCTAATTATAATACTCTCATACCTTCTATTCTCCGTCTTCATTGGTTTCTGCAAACCATCTGTTAGCGAGCGCTTTCGGACATTGTCCATCTTCTGGCCGAATACATGCGTTCACTGTCACGGTCCGTATTCAACACAGCATTGTATTCTGTATTGAATTCAGACCGTGACAGTGAACGTACGTATTCGGCCAGAAGATGGACAATGTCCGAAAACGCTCGCCAACAGAAGATGGTTTGCAGAAACCAATGAAGACGGAGAATAGAAGGTATGAGAGTTCTATATTCATTGGTGGTAGAAATAACCCTCTAATCATAATACTTCACGTCCTAGAGCCATTGGATTCCGAGTTTTTCTTTTATAATCCATTTTTTATCTTATGTATTTAATGTATATTAATTTAATAAAATACAGCATTACATCATTGTTCTATAAAAAAAATACTATTGCAATTTTAAATTCATTAATATTATCCAAAAATAAAAAAAGCTACTGTAGAACCTATATTTGATCCATCAGTACCATCTGGTTCCACCCAGTTTTGCAGAGTCTGGCCGGCCGTCCACACCCTGGACACGTACAATCACACGTTTGACCAACTTGGTTGATACTTGGCTTTAGCTTTCCAAGACTCTGGTCCTTCGTCCTACTGAGACCATAACCTTACCATAACCACTCCCTCTCGGAGGCGCTTATTGTTCTTCACAACATCTTTTACGTCTAGTCTCGAACTTTTTCTTTATATTTCTGACATATTTTGTGTTTTTACTTTATAGATGGTAATCCTGAATGAATCTTAACAAGGGCCTTTGAAATAATTTTGTTTGTTAGAAAAATATATAAGTTAAAAGCTTAAATCTCATGTATAAATAGAAGTTTATTATTATTATTAAGATACAGTTGGCACGCCAGGAAAGCCGATTGGCAAGTTTAGCGCTATGGGATTTCTGAAAATATTTGTTTGGAACAATTTTATTGAAATCGTAATATTAATATAAATATTACTGAATTGTTTGGATATCGTAGATTTAAAAAAATCATTAATACATAAGTTTAAGGTATCGCCTTGTCCCACAGCAGATGTAAATCCAGGCGGTGAATGGTACACACTACTCGAGCCTAATTTCTTGCAATCCTAAAAGTGCCAATTCTCGACTTTACCCGTCCCCTCCTACTGTTTACCATCTCCCATCCAACCTGCCTCCCCCCTCTTCTATAATCTATTATTTATTAAAAATTCATTGATGATTCAAATTTTAAAAAATCGCATTCAAGTCTCATTTACTTTCTCCCATTATTGTACAATAATTTTTTTTTAAATATTCATTATATTTGAATAGGCCCAAATTGAAGGTGGAAAATAAAATTTGACTGTTCCCTCCATCAAAGCTACCTTTCTAGCAGCTCTATGAATCCCCACCTTTTTTTTTATTTCTTTTTTTTTCACAAGTTGCAGTTGTATTTTTTATTTGTAAGATTGTTGAAAAGGCAATGTCAAGGCAATGAAAATCGGATGAATAATAGGGTATTAAAAAGGGGTATGGGGAAAATAAAATTTTCAGGCAAGGCCTATGTAGTTTTGTCTTTGGCAAGGGTTGTCCCCTGCTGAAGTAAATCTCGCACTAACGAAGGTCCCAGAGACAGCCGAGGCCCACGGCGAAATTCTCTTCTCGGCGTTAAATTGCCTAGACTCGAAGCCTGTGAAACTGCAACTTCGAGTACGAAATCCTATAGACAGCCCACCCCTCCATGAACTTAGGTGGTTTTCCGGTAGTTAGAACTTGAGTCAATGTATCTGTATGACAGACACTCTACGTCTGTAAGTGATCTCTGCTCTGATATAGTCTATAAGAGCTCTCTCTTTTTGTATCTTGTATTTTATTTATTTACAGCGAATAATAAATAAAGGATCCTTAAGAATCCGATGTCAGACTTCGATAACCCCGAGGTCCAAGTCATAATTTATGAGTCGTATGTGAATGTTCATATTGAACTAGGTTCCGTAGCGGAGACTAACACAAATTACATTTCATTAAAATCATTCTGATTTCATAATTTTACTACAACAGATTAGTTCATTGTAAACACATGTAAGAAATTATTTTTGGCTAAAATCAAATGAGGGAAATTGAGAGGTTTAAAGGGTGACCGAAATGTATAATCGAAAATTATCTTCATTGTTACTTGAGCTACGAAAAAACTTATAGACTAAAACTGTAGTAAAATTTTATTTTCTAACGGTTATTAAATACCTTCCCCGCCAGTGTGGAGAATATTTTAGCCGTCATGCATTTTAAGCTACTTTTTTTTTTCTCCGGTATATTAATTAATTTTCGTAATTTACTTATATTTATGTCAATCTTTAACATGAAACATGAGAAATCTGCTTAGATTAAGATGGTCCTACATTACGATTTTTTTTTCCTTTCAAATTTTATAGAATATAAATGTTACAGAATAATTATTAGATGATATTCGTTGGGGTTCGGTCTAGGTAGATAAAAAAAAATTTTTTAATTAGTATTTTTATTTCTTGAATCTACCTTGAACGAACCCCAACTAAAATCATCTAATAATAATATTAATATACATATACCTCTCTCTGATTCAGTCCGTTACCTAGGGTTCCACCTTGACTCACGACTAAACTGAAATGAACATACTAAAATCAAAAGACAAGAACTCAACAGACGCCACGGACTCTTATACAGCCTTATAAATAGGCGCTCACAGCTCACATTAGAAAATAAACTGACCATCTACAAGACCATAATACGACCAATCTGGACCTACGGTGCAGAACTGTGGGGTGCCGCTAAGCCTTCCAATATCCAACGAATACAATCCTTTCAGTCCAAAATTCTTAGAATAATTGCTAACGCTCCATATTATGTGTCCAACTCTACCCTTCATCACGACTTTAATATTCCTTTTGTCAAAGACCTTATCTCCACCCGCTTCAAACTCTTCCATAGTAAACTCCAATTTCATCCCAATCCATTTGCCCAATCCCTGTCGTCGGACTCCAATCCCCACAATCCT
>KZ807598.1:64631-83169 GCA_000696205.2 Oncopeltus fasciatus | reverse complement strand
TAGATAATAAACTTATTATAATATTAGAATATATATATATTATATAATATACATATTTGGGGTACAAACATAATACTTATACAATACATTAGCCACTATCATTCCTATGAACATGTTTAAGTTATTTAACAAATTTAGTTGAATATATATTATAATGTACATACATAATTTGTTTGTTTATTTGTTTGTTACATTCTGTAAATAAGTTTACATTTTCTTATTGCTCACAATGTTGTTCAATGGCTGTGAGTGGCACTGCAATGAGGGTGAGAACTGTGCCGAAACTCAATATACCATATACTGAGGAATTTTTTTTATATTTTCTAAAAAGTGTGTACAAATGAAATATTTTGTGAATATCAAATAGACCGCCTAATTTCATGGCTGAAATTAATTTTTTCAAATGATAAAAGATACATAACATTTTCTATGTAATCGCATTGTAATGCAAAATAATTTTGTAATATCTAGTTCAAACAGAACAACCAATATGGAAAGCACCATCATACTGTAAAGGCCTAGCTGTTGTTTCAGACTTGGATATTAGCAAGGTCTAAGGAAAGAGGGGATGTTTTACTCAAATTAGCCAACCCCTCCTCTAAAATTCGAACACTTCGATAACGAATCGTTGTAATCAGTGTGCACCCTTATGAGTCTTATTGACGTAAGGATCTCAGTAGGATTCCAAATAGTCAGCGACAGATCTCCAGGTTTACGAGAGATTTATCTAGCCTTATCCAGACTTATTATATAAGTCCCAACCCTTCTTTCCGGGCCTATCCTCAACCTACCGCAGATTTATTTATTTACTTATTTTGTATCTCCCTGATGTTCTACCGACAATCTGGCACAGAACTCCGTGCGAGAAACACCAATAACTAGACAATAACAACTCCCACCAGTAATTACTGCAGCAATCTTCCAATATCACTTAATGAAAATAGAAAAAATTAGAAAACCACTAGAAATTTTCTCGCAGAACCTCACATCGTTAGACCGTACATTAGCATGGTTCTCATCATAGAAACATACGTTTTACTGAGAAGAAAATTATTATTCAAATGTTCAAATTGCAGACTAAAGACATGAATGAAGAAGAGAATTAGGAGGCCACAGATTCTCTCTCATTGAAAAGAACGAATGGTTCTGAAAGATGGTTATATCTGGAAGCGTAAGTTTAACAGGTTTAATCTTACTTTGATTGACAAAATCAATCAAAGATCAAGTTTTGGCCAAGATTATAAATTTGCCTAAATCCAGGAAATAACAGTAATAAATAAGATGTGATGTGAATAACTTTAGTGGTAAAAGACGTTATTTTTCTTCCCGTACCGTATAATCTTATGCATATTCCCAGTGCTTAGTTTCAATAACACAACTTCCATGAAACGTTTTCCCATACAAGCCATTTCGTCTTTTACACTTGCTGAAAACAGTGTCACTCTGTTCTCACTCTTTCTCAATTGTCCTCAGTCCACCACAGTATCACATACTTGGTTCACTTTTATATCATATATTTTTTGGAAGAATTTTATGCTATTTTGATGAATACTGAATTATTTTCTGAATTTTTATAATACCTTTCTCCTTAAGCATTATGCTCTTTGTTTTGAGCTCTGTAGACCTTGGCATCTAACAGGTAACTTAAGTAAGATAGGAGATTTTCATCCAATATTCCTTTCCTATACTTTCCTCCTTCACCTCCTGATTTCCACATTCATCGAGTACAAAATGACCCACATTTGTCATTTATTTTTCACGTGTAATTAAAGTCAATTTACTTGCATGATTTTTTTTTATTCTTAATAGTCAGACATTTTGTATTTAAATAGCAAAGGAAAAAATGACAACTAATAAATAAAACTTAAGTATTCAGTGACATCTCTCTAAAATTAAATGTAATCCTCTATGTACCCAGGAGGTCACGTGGCCCTCGAGGCGATGAGGATGGTTTAGGGGTTGGAGTTGGGGGGACGAGGTCTGTACAGGTGGATTAGGGTGGTACGACTGTTGGCTGTGGAAGTGAGTGAAGCGGGAGGAAATTAACCCTTGAACAAAAGGGATATTAAAGTCGTGGTGAAGGGAGGAATCAAATACATAATAAGGAGCATTTGCGATTACTCTGAGGATTTTAAATTGAAAGGATTGGTTTCTTTGGATGTCGAAAAACTTGGCGGCGCCCCTGAATTTATCGCCGTATTTTGACATTAGTCGTTGTTAAGTCTCGTAAAGTGTCAATTTCTTATCTATGTAAGGTACTATCCGAAGTAGGACTAGATCCCTGCCATCGATTAGGTTCTTGTCTTCTAATTTTAGCATACTTGCCCATTGAGTCATGACTCAAAATAGAACCAACCAAAGTAACGAAAGAAATTTGACCTTTGAATTTTACACTGGAAGGAAAGTATTTTATTCACAACTAACTAACTTGGAAACATTCTGATTTGGTTTTTTTTTCCCAACTACAGCACCATTTTTGAATAATTTCAAGATAATCATGCAGGTTTTTTTAAGCAGGTACAGGACCTGAGAAGGAAGATATGAAAAATAGAATTAAATGGTACTTGGATACGTTGTAATCTCAGCTGCGCAAAGGCGCAAAGAATCGGAACTAGTGCACTACCTTGTGTAACTCCCACTTCAACTTCATAGTAATGCCAGTTATCTAATCATTGCCTGACTCTGAAGGATTAGGTAGATGTTACTAGGAAGTATGGATTTCAGTTTAAACGAAAGACCACTGTGCCAGACTCCATCAAATGCTTGGGAAACCTCCAAAAATGCACATTGGCGGTTCTACACTTTACGCTAGAGGGAAGAGAATATTTTTTAGAAGACGAAAATATGCTGGAAATCAAAATNTTATATTCTGTGGTAGATTGTTATAAAGAATTGTCAGTATGTAAGGTGACTGTCTGGTGAGCCAGGTTGTCTTCGGTCTGTCGCTTGCTGCCATTTTATTTGAGGTAGTTCGGGTTCCGTATGAGTGTGTGATTTGTGCCAGTACGTCTGAGCTGTTACAAGTCAAGTATGTCAATACACTTTTTATATAAAGATGTCTCAATGGGAGTACCGGGAAGTCAGTGAATAATTTATCTGTCGAATATGTTTTTTTGTATTTCAGTAATAATTTTATCAACAGTTTTTGAACAGTAAAAAGTGGTTTAAGAGACGATGTAAAAGTTCCTCCCCAAGCGAGAATTCCATAGCTTAAGAGGGACTCCACATAGGCATGATATACGATTTTAATATCCTTTTTGCAAAGGATTTCCTTCAATGTTCGGAAAGCAAACATCAATCTCCTCATTTTCGACATAACATGACCCATATGTTCCCTCCATCTTAGCCTCTGGTCCACAATTATTCCCAAGTATTTATACTGTTCAACTCTGTCAATTTTCGGACAGTCGCAGTTAGTTAGTAAGTTACAGTGATGCAAATATAAGTCAGCTGTTAGTGGAGTGCTTTGTGTAGAGAACTGAATATATTTTGTCTTGGATATGTTTAAGGTCAGTGAGTTTCTTTTGAACCAATTGTACAACCGACTCAAGTGAAGCTCTACAAACGAATAAAGTTCCCGCCATGCTTTGCCGCTATACAGTACAACAGCATCATCTGCAAACAAAACAAGTCCACCCCCCTCGGGCTGTAGAACCACAATATCATTAATGTAGATCAAAAAGAGGACTGGTCCCAGTGTGCTTCCTTGAATAACTAAGACAAAATAAATTTTTTTTAAACCAAATGTTACTTAAAACATTTTTAAAGTTTACAATTACAGTATGCGGTACTTCAATGGTCGTAATTTTTTTAATATGTACGAAAACCTACAAAATTTGCCATATAAAATTGGCATATCTCAATTTAGAATAATTGCTTAAATGTAGCAATTTGAAATTGTGCCATTTTTATAAGAGTTAGGAAATATTTCCGAATAAATCAAAATACCTCAAATAACTTACCATATAAATAAATATTTAAGGATGAATTTTTATTATTATTTCAGAAATAAATTACTGCGAAATAATTAAATGCAGTGTATGGTATACTTTCCCATAAAATAATTTATTAATTGCTTAATAAAAATCAAAACATACTCTCAAAATTTATGTTTTACGAATCAAGATACGTAGATTCGAAAAGTCTAAAGCAAATCACTCTATTTAATCAATTTCGAAACATTTTTATTTCCTTCTGAAAGGCAAGCATACAAAACAACGTTTAAAAAAATAATAACAAAATTTGACCTAAAACATACTTTATTTTAAAATAATTAGTCTGATTTAGTCTATATAACGAAGGTGGATATAGACGGATCAAGATCATATGTGTGAGCGGTGGGTTAAAATTTTTGAGCTAATATTTTTAGTTTTTCCTGTGTAGAATCCAATAAAGTTTTCATAGATTGCATCCAGGCACCAAGATTAATAGCATATTTCCTTGTGAGAAATCTGCTAAAAGAAAAGCTTAGTTTGTTTTTGGGAAAAAACAGTAACATTGAAAATAAGACTAAAACAGTTTTTTCAATGTAACGAAAGTATTATTTATTTTTGCTTAATGAAACTCTACACATTTATTCAATGACAAACAAATGATTTTAAGAGTTCAACACAAATATATCGAGTACTGATTCACCTGAAAGCCTAAACTACAGAATAACACACTATCTGTCATAATTGTTATTTAAACGCGGCGAAATACTGCGTGTAGTTCTCTAATATCAGAGTCATAAAACTCTGCTTATTGATATAAGAACAATGGAATACTTTTTTTTAATCCAAGAAAATTAACAATTAATGAGATGGAATAGAATAAAAAATCTATCAGTCCCAGCCAGGACTCGAACTTGGATCTCCTGCTTTCTGGGACGGTATGATTCCTATACACCACCGGGGCGAGCTAGATAACCTATTAAACTCCCAACACACTAGCTAGGGCCTAACCCACGAGAAAGACGAATATTTTATTCTATTCCCTTTCATTAATTGTTTAAAATTTACGTGGGATAATAAACCACATCTAAACTAATATTTATAAATGAAAATTAAAAAAGTAAATGACGAGAGTCGACAAATAGCTAGACCATGTCAGTTCCTTCGAACATAAGACGATGTATTTGTCTTTCTCGTGGGTTAGTCTCTCGCTAGTGTGTTGGGAATTTAATAAGTTATCAAGGCTCGTCCAGGTGGTGTAATGGAAGCATACTGTCCCGGAAATCAGGAGATCCAGGTTCGATTCCTGGCTGGGACTGATAGATTTTTTATTCTATTCCCTCTCATTAATTGTTTAAAATTTACGTAGGATAATAAACCACAACTAAATTAATATTTATACAAGAAAATTTACAATTGTGAAGTTTACAGTGGTTTTTTTTTTTCTTTAAAAGAAAGTGAACTAAAATTGTACCATTTTCTGTTACCAAATTACTTGCATAACGTAAAAACATTTCATGGTATAACGAATACTTTTACCTGAGGGTGGGGTTCAGACGAACCAGGCCTCTTTATCCCTAGAATGTTTTCTATTCACTCGTTCTCGTTCACACTCTTCAGTGCTTTCCTAATCCATCGGATAGGTAATGTACGGTTCTTTCTATAGAAGGGTTTCCTTTAAAGTGGCGAACCACAGGTCTCCTCTTACACCCTCTCTTTTCCAATGAGATCTCTCTCGATTCGACCGGTAACTCTCTCTTTTATTTGAGGTATCTAACATTCACCTCGGTATAGTTAGGCTTGTAGGTAATCTGTGCTTTAAGCATATGTAATTAAAAATTCTTCTAGGGGCGCCAGGGTGGCTCATGGGATCCTTTCGGGTCTCGTTATCCTGGCACTGCGGGATTGGTTAATATCCGCATTAAACGAGTTTTTCGTCAGTACAATCTCCTGCCTTTTAAAGAAGAAATTTTAGCTTTACCAATACGTTGACAGAAGGTCATTTATTGCAACGACAAATAAATGTATTTATTAGTTGTATTTTATATATTTTAAATTTACATAATAAAAACGACAGGACATTTTGAATGGCCTGATATACGTATAACTGAATATAATGTTTTCTGACTTAGTACTTATATCATAAATATTTTCTTATATTTTTTTCTCTCCTTTTCGCGGCCAAAACTCTATTCAGGGAAATGTGTTTCCTTCTGTCTCAATTCGACACATGCTCTGTACATCTGGTTTTAAATAAGCTTCTAATTTTACCAACAAAAAACGGTAATTCCTTATAGAGGCATTTATATAGAAAAAAAAATTGTTTAAATACAATATCACATATATATGAGTTTTATGAAAGTATTAAAATAGAATTAGTACAAAATTATTACTATTTCAATTCGATTTTCTTTATTAAAAAATCAGTAATTAAAGAATTTGATTTACCAACAAGTAAATAATGGAGGGAAAACTCCATTTTAAGTAATTTCCGATATTCATAAGAAATTAGTAGAGGGGGAAGGGAGGAACGGAAAATAAAAGACCTGGACTGAGGGGGAGAGAATGGAAGAAGTGAGGTAGGGGTAGGCGAACCCCTGCTGGGATTGATGAGTGGCCCACATACATACATCCTGAGGAGCTCGGAAAGTGGATTCCGATGGGACATTTCCGAAGTTCCTCCTCGGCAGACGGTCCTCGCTCCCCCCCGGCCCCATATCACTCCCTCTGTCAGAGAAAGGGGAAGGGGAAGAGGAAGGGGGTTATGCCCAAGCAGTGACTGTTGAATATGCCATCCATGCTTTCTTCAAAAAGAGGATATAATAAAGTGATAGTATGAATGACAGTTAAACCTTCTCCAGGCACTTCCATATGCATTAAGAAATACATTTGATTGTAAACAATTCATGAGAGGGAATAGAATAAAAAAAATCTATCTGTCCCAGCCAGGAATCGAACCTCGATCTCCTGCTATCCGGGCCGGTGTGTTAAGCCATTAAACCACCAGGACGCGTTAGATATCTCATTAAATTCCCTCTACACTGAATAAAATATTTATAAATGAAGCATTAAATAAAGTAAATGACGAGAGTCGACAAATAGCTAGACAATGTCAGCTCCTTTGAGTTTAAGACGAAGTTCTCGTATTTCTCGTGGGTTAGGCTCTCGCTAGTGTAGAGGGAATTTAATGAGATATCTAGCGCGTCCTGGTGGTGTAATGGCTTAACACACCGGCCCGGATACAGGAGATCCAGGTTCGATTCCTGGCTGGGACAGATAGACTTTTTTATTCTATTCCCTCTCATTAATTGTTTGAAATTTACGTGGGATAAAAAACCACAACCAAATAAAATACTTACATTTGATTCTAATTGCAGCCGATATCCATAAAGGATAATTTCCATTTTTTCTGGATATTTTAAAAGATTTTTCTCTAACCCTTTCAAAGGTTTAATTTAATTCACTTTCGCCTCGTTATATATATTGATTTTCACCCCAGAAGGGCTTGAGTCCCTCAAACACTTTCTTGATCAGCGGCCTTCATTTAGTCATCTCGACTGAATTTCTAACTGGTCTTGCGAAACTAGCCCTGACTACCAGGAAGAAACGCCTTCACCCTTAATGGTAATATTTATTTGTAAATTTGTGCTAAACTGACGCCTCTCTGTGTAGGAGATACACACATCGATAGGATATATGCATGATTCAATAAAAGAGTCGTCTCTGGGTACCCATCATTTGCAGCCTCTCATCCGGCAAAGATATCTAGATGGTATTCTTAATGATTTGGACTCAAGGATAGGAATTGCCACATTCCTTGATTACCCGAATAGCGATTTCCCCGTAAAGCTCATGCGGAAAATCTCAAACAATGCGGCCATTTTTTTAGTTGTTGATATAAATTTAGCAAAAAGGTTCGCTAATGAACAGCAGTACCTAAATTGTTCTAGCTGCCACACCAAGAGGTCCCTAACTTATTCCCTTTCTACTCGGGATTACGGAATATATAATCATAAGAGACACTAAGGAATTACTTTGTGTCTCTAAAAGAATCTCTTCTTCAAAGAGATTATTGACCACAATTACTTGATGGGAAAATTTCATCCTAAACTAAAATTCTCAATCCACTAAAGAAAAGGTCCTTTTATATGGACGAAGGTCTAAAGACCAAGATTCACAAAGCCTTTCCCAAAAAGTAGAATAACTCCACTAGATCCTTATGACAAGAAAAAACTGGCACAAATTACGCACAAGAATGATCCCAACCTTTAGGATATACTAAAAGAAAAAGGCTCCATGTCACACCCCTAAAAATCAACCACTGGACCTTACAGTAAAATCAGAAGTCGCACCTTAATGGCATCTTAAATTGGCAACTCATTATTCAATGACAACAACCCTATAACATTTGAGATACAATTCACTTCAATAAAATGTTGTTTTATTTGCCTTTACTTAGGTAAATGTACTACGCCCCTAAATCTCAGACTCAATCAAAGAGCTTCCTGTTCTAAACCACAGCCCCTTCTCCCCATAAGTTATTACTCATTAAGTTATTAAGTACCTTCCCGACATGAGTTGAGGTTTGCAACCGACGACGAGAGATTGCGCGCAAATCCACATTCTCAAAGCCACCACACGCCGCTGATATTAAACCCAATCCTCACAAATCTCCCATTCCTGCCTAACTCTTTCTTCTCCTCTACAACCTCCCTCACTTTCTTATATTTAAAATTTACGTGGGATAATAAACCACATCTAAACTAATATTTATACAAGAAAATTTACAATTGTGCAGTTTACAGTGGTTTTTTTTTTCTTTAAAAGAAAGTGAACAAAAATTGTACCATTTTCTGTTACCAAATTTTCTGTTACCATTCTCTGTTATCCAAAACGTAAAAACATTTCATGGTATAACGAATACTTTTACCTGAGGGGGGGCTCAGACGAACCAGGACTCTCCATCCCGAGTCAGAATGTTTTCTATTCACTCGTTCTCGTTCACACTGTTCAGTGCTTTCCTAATCCATCAGAGAGGTGATGCACGGTTCTTTCTATAGAAGGGTTTCCTTTAAAGTGGCGAACCAGAGGTCGGNACATACACACACACACACACACACACACACACACACACACACACACATATATATATTTATTTATTTATCTATTTGTTTATAATATTTTGAAGATCAAAAATAAATTGGTATAAGGTCAAAGATTCGGGGTAAGAATAATTTTAATCCACTGGAAGAATAATGAATTTGCTTAAAGGATGATGTGAAAAAGGAGATAAAAAAAACCCCTAAGTAGTATATTTTAAATGAAACATGGAAAATCACAGAAGTTTAGAAAACTTAGATTAGAAAGTCAAGCTTCTGCCTGAAAGACTTTCTAAATTTAAAACAAGGAAGTGGGTGTATCAATCTCCTGTGATACTTTGTATTTCATAAACAATGGGTAATTATTCATCATTTTTTATATCAAATATTATTATCTTTAAAAATTTCGAACGTATGGTTAAGCTTATATGTATATATAACTCATGACAATATTAATGGGGTTAAAGGCGATAATTAGTAAGGATTAATTTGAATATAGTTAAATAATGTTAAGGTGGTAAAGCTGACAGTTATTAAGGTGAGTGTATATTAATCATAACTACTGTGCATTTAAATAGACAATTTTACATCATTACTTGTTAGTTTTTAACTTAAGGGCATATGGTGAAATATTGTGACTGAAATATTCAAACAGTGCTTAGGTAAAAGCCCAGTTATAAATTCTCACCTTAAAATAACAGTTCTTGATCAAATGGGCAATTTATAATTAAGTTGTACCCTTCCTTAAGAAACTTTGTGTCTATGAAACATAATTCACTCGATCCTCATCTGAAACACAAGAAATATGTTATAACATAAACGTATCTGATCTCCATATTGATTCAAGAATAACTAGAAACATCCCATTTTTTAATGAATTTCTCTACTTAGAATAACTTAAAACGTAAAACTTGGAATAACTTTCTTACTTAGAACTATTTTTAAATAAAAATTTATGTTATTATGTACGCTTTCGAATTATATTCTAGTACAAATATTAAACAAATTAATATGAGAATAAAGTCTGCTGCCTAAACTAGTCAGTACGGAATGGAAGAGTAGAAGGAACGCTCTAAGCTACATTCGTTAATTTGCCTTAAAAATTGTGCTCATTGTAAATTTTAGAAAGTTAATTTATACACTTATTTTGATGCATTAACTTTATCATAAGATGAATAATTAAGAAATTATTTCTGTTATACATTTTAGCCCTTCTCAAAACCCCCACTTCTCTCGGTCGATTTAGCACAGGCTCTCAGCAGCAGGCCAACGTCTTCAAGATGTCCCTGAACTACTTCCATCAAGACAACACAATCGAATTTGAGTTTATGTTTAACATTCATAGAGAAGATATATCTCTGGAATGACCCAGTGTACCCATTTGCAGGATTTCAGTTTATGCAACAAAGAGTATGCTCCCCGGCCTGTTTGGCAGAATTCGTGTTTACAATTGCATACGGACAATAATGAATACGGAGCATCAGTATGCATAATACCTGCACGTACACCTATGTACTCGTCTCCCCTATGATCAGAACTTCATTGGCAAAGTGTGATGAAACATTCCAGGTTCCAAGGATGAAACATGGCCAAATTGGCTTAGCCATCCAGGGAATAGTTCGTCCTAAGCTACTTCCTTGTACCCTGTTAAACTCCAGGGCTGTTCTCATTGTTTAACGTAGAACTCTTTGACTCCATGCGATTACGGACTCTAACTAGGAAAGTAAAGGGCCTTTTCCTCATATACGTATTTGTACCTGTGAGAGGAACAGTCTTCTGCCTACCAAATCACGGTCTTAAACATAATACACCAAATAGAAAGGATTATTTACATTTGCTCAAACTCGAGTGTATATCGCACTAAAGAATCACAAACGTTCTCACGTTAATGGCAGGAACCGTCTTCAGAACTACAATCACGTCCAAAAAGCGCAAGATAAATTAAAATTAATATTCTCTGTGAACTTCAGTCTTCATAAGTGATTCTTCGCTGATACTACTTTAGGTCGGACAGCTGATAGTCTAATATTGTTACATAATAATCTTTCACATCTCTAACAATGTTTTAAACGTTTCTTGGGAGCACAGAGGATCTGTTCGAGCTGCGCAATCCTGACGCTGTGGGTTCAAATTCCGCCCAGAGCAAGCTTTTATCTATAAATAAAAACTTCTCCTGAGCCATGGGTGTTTAGAATGGGATGGCAACCTGTAGATAGCCCCTCCCTCCTTGATCCCAAGTGGTTGAAAGGGAGAATTACAATTCAAAACAAACAAAAAAAAGTTTCTTAGCATGAAACCACAAATGCTCGGTAAACAATGGGTCCCGGAAGAACGTATTTACTCTTTATCGGTCCATGTCTGTGGAGACCACCCTTTATTCAGGGAAAGCAGGTCTCGGATTCGAGAGGTTCCCTTTCTTCTTACACCGTCAGAGGCTCCAGATTGCAAGTGTATCTCGACTAATAGATGCAAGTGTATTTGTATTGGAGATAAATACCCAAGGCACATACACAGACGTTTTTCTTCCCAATAAGTCCTGACCGGCCAAGATTTCCCCCTGCCGAATAATGCCAGACTTCCAGACATTGAGCTTCAGACCTATTGACCTAGTTTGCTAACAACCACAAATATTTTTCATTTTCTGCATTTTCTTCTAAATGGATTTTTACTGAGTTCATTAAAATCAGGATCAAAATCTATGTGTTCAAAAAAAAACAAGAAAATTATAATAAAAACACATTAAATCCTTTCAATAAATGCCTAGTGAGTGTTAGAAATCTCTTGGAAGTTCCATTCGGAAAACTTGGACTTCACCGACTTCCATCATCACTTTAAATTGCATAAAATCACATTTACCTCAGCAATATTTATAACCACTGCTTAAACTCATAACAAGATGGAATGAAGAAAAAAACTAAAAATAGTTAAAGAAAAAAATAAGATGTAGAGATTACCACATATTACTTTCATGTTTCAATGTGAAAAAGACTAAAAATTATACATCATCGCAAAAAAAATAAAAGACAATAATGTAATTTCAAAAAGAAAATGCATAGTAAATAATTATTGTAAATCTGTTTGCATAGCAAACAATTTTAACGAAACAAAACAAACAAGAATTTTTTAATAATTTTTTTTTTTCATTAAGAGAATGCTTCAGAGCAATCTATACATTTTTTCATTTGTTATATTTGTTATTTGACAATTCCTTTTAATAAAAACCTCTATTTTACAATATCGCTGGTTTCGAACAAAAAGTGCGCCGTTCCCTCTATACAAAACTTCCAGCAACGAGAAATAATAAATTGAGGAAATAAAGCCCCCCCCCCTCCCAGCTTCCGGGAAATATAAAAATATCCATGGTGTCTTGTTGGCCGGCGTAAATGCAGTGTCGGGACGTCCCACTGGACACTATTGCCAATAGAAAAACTAAAAAAGAAAAATCCACCCCGAGAACAAGAAAGGGGCAAGTGCTTGAATTTATTATATTGGGGGATATTTTTGAATTTTAGTATTATATGTGTGTGCGTGTGTGTGTGCCTGTGTAATATATTTTTTATATATATACATATACTTCTCGAAATGATATGATAACCAACAGAACAGACGGGGCGAGTAGCTCATGGTATCCTTACGGGGTTTCGAAAATCCACCCTAGGCAAGCTTTTATCGATAAATAAAAGTAAGTCCTTACCTTTAGATGTTTAGAATGGGATGACAAACTGTAAAAAGCCCTTACTTCTATCACCCTAAGCGGCTAACACGTATTATTTTTTTTAAACAGAAATTGAATGTATTGTATTATACATATATATATATATATATATATATATATATATATACCTCATATATGCCTAATATATATCATATTATAATTATGTATTAAGCATATATATTACACACATAGACACACAAATAATATTGTGGTAGAGCGAAAGTTAATCCGGTAGAGATTTGGCAGTCCAAAAGATTTACTAATCAAAATTAACCTATTGTCATTCTAATTTCTTGTCATGTAACTGTGTTTAAATCCCGTGTGAATGTTTAAATCCCTCCTAAAAAAAAGGTAGGGTTACAAGAAAATATGTTTAAGCATGGGCATAACGTTAGGTCTGTTTCAGGTGACAATGATGCATATACAATATACATAACAGTCGAAAGCAGACACTCAATGTCCTTAAGTCGGAGGTAGTAAGTAATGTTTGACTGTGTTATAGAATAACAGTTAAAGTGACTACTCGACCAGCTCATTCTGCCCAGTATGTTGAGCTTGTCAGGAACAAAAAAAACACATATTCTTCGGCAAACGTCTAAAATTACGGAAATACATAAGTATTATTGAAGTATTCTAATTCTTAAGGGGGTTAATAAGAATGTAACTTGAAAGGTTGAGCGTGCCATGCAATTGGACGAGGGATTTAGAGCATGACGAAACTCTATATTCCTTAATATTTTTCATAGGCTAGGAGATAATTTATGAACAATTTAACAAAAGTTACACCATAAAGGAAGAAATTTAAGTTTAAACAGAAGGGCTGGGTAGTATCCCACTTCTTTAACCCCCCCCCCCCCCCCGTTCCATTAGTTCGTCTTTATGCAGGCCCCATGAATATTAACTTTTCCCTTTGTCCTAATCATTTTATAAGATCAAATTCGTCACTTCCACTTATTTGTAGGCATCTTCAGTGAAATATGGGAAATTGCATAAATTGCATTGAAATTACATTAAAAATGCGGGTTCAAAATTGTTCCAGCAGATGACATGTCTCTATTTCGAAAGTATTGGAGACTTGGATTGAAAACAATAAATACTTAAATATATTTATGTTAGGTAGAAAAAATTAACTCCAATGAACTTTGAGACCCATAGGATCAAAAATCATATACACTGAATGTATCAGTTTGTATATATTTATCTGCATCTAAATTGAAATTTTCTATTTCACACAAGCAAGTAATAAAAATACACATATTGAACATGCATTTAAATTTCATGATTCTTATGAATCAGATTTTTCTTTCAATACAAAATTATATATCATGCCATAACAGGGAATTATTTTCGTTAATTTTTCATGAGCAGTACTGTTTGTCGCTTTCGACCATTTATATATTCCATAATACATAAGTAATGTAGAACTCTGAATACAATGACTGTCACTTTGAGAGTTGCCGCATACAGTTTCAGCAAAACATGAGAGCAAAATCAAATGGCATTTCGCAAATTTTGAGTTTGTCCACCTGGCAAAAGGGAAAATGTTTGACTGGGGCATTAGAGAACGACGAAGACCTATTAAGCCCTGGGACTGTCAGGCAGTCTGACGTCTGGATTAAGTGACTCCTTCTCTAAGCCTTACTGAAACGCCACCTGCCACCTGTCACTTCTTGTATTGCTTTCTTGCTACCTAAATATCGCAACTGTACAAAACCTGTATCCACTATATATGTGCCATTCTTATTTAGATAATGAAAAATGAGCAGTCAAAATCAATTGCCCACATAAAAATAAATAAATAAAAGTAACGAGGTTTTTGTAGCTTAGTCAAGAATTCAAGCAGGCAGCCTTAACCTCCACCTCAACCGGTTTATTCCCAACGGATTTCATCAAGTAACGAAACTGCAAAACGCGGAAGCTGCGGAAACTAACTAAAATTAACGTAAATAAAAAATAAGGTCAGATTTAATCCTAAATATCAGAAAAAGGTAAAAGAGTAAAAGGTAAGATCGCCAAGGGTGGGACAAGGATGGCCAGAGAAAAATCATTGAGGAATTACTAACTTTTCGTAATTACTTTATAATATCTTCTTTAAAATGTGATTTTAAAAATTGTATAGAATTTAATGAAATTAAATGCACACACTTTACCCACTAAATTTGATATTTACTGATAGATCTATTAATTATCTGCGCACTGGAGAAGCAATTATTTCGCATGATTATTTTAATCATTAAATTACTATGTGATTAGTAACTCCACAGCTGAACTATTTGCGCTCAAGAAGGCCCTTAGTATTATCCACCCATGATGTAAGACTGACCACTCACATTTCCCGGCATATTATCTAGCTTAATAAAAATACAAAACCTCTCTACATTCTATTATTTAATTCATAAAAACCTTAGAAAACATTATATTAAAGTCTTTTTTTTTTCTTTACTGGATACCTGGATATTTAGGTACGGAGGAAAATATGAAAGTTGACACACACCGAAAGAAGCTGTCGTAAAGGGAATTAAATACAATAGCATGATCTTAAATCTGAATGTAAGGCCCACGTAAAACAAAAATGGCAACACGAATGGAGGAACACTAGAGAGAATTTATCGCAGGAGATCAAAAATGACATTAATAAAAGTTCAATCCACTATAACCTCACACAGTTATTCAATAAGCAAAGATTCTCCTCTGATGCGGTATTTTATTACCAATTACACATATATCACTGAATGCTCGAAGTACTCTTTTGAAAGATTAAAACACAATACAATAAATGCAAGGGAGTAGAATAAAAATCTTACTACCTCAGCCGGGACTCGAACCTGGATCTCCTTCGAGCATGAAATGATATATTTGTCTTACTCCGGGGGTTCAGACGAATGGGGAGTAGATGAATTATTTAACTAGCCTCGGTGGTATAAAAGATAGCATGCTTGCCCGGAAAACAGGAGATCCGGGTTCGAGTCCCGAGCTAGTAAGATTTTTTATTCTATTCTCTTGCATTTAATGTAAAAAATTAATGTGGGATTAAATACCACAACTAATACACTAAAACACAATATTTCGACGGACTTAGCGTTAGCATTAAGGGAGGATACTGTGATTCCATTATCAATTCCTTAAAGGCAGCTAAGCTTCATGAAAAAATCCGAGAAGCAGAAAGAAGGACTGAGTGTAAGGGTTGTGGGGTATGCTCACGGGGTTCCATGAAGGGCTGGGAGGTTGGCAGAAGGTTCTCTCGCGGCCACTGGGCTTAGCCCTTCAAGGCTCTGTAGGAGCACGGTAGCACGAGCAGATCCTCGCCAGGAGTCAAAGTCTTCACGCGAGATATCGCGGCATTACGCTCGTCGAGAAAGGGTTTCCCACGAGGGTCCCCTCTCGGCCCGTACTTCCCTTCTTGCTCCACAAAATTTTAGAGATATGTGGCATCCATGACGCATGTGGTTGAAGTGCAAAAATAAAATTGTATAGTTCGTAAATCTTTAAAAAAAATACATTACATATCTATGAGGCTCGACAAGCTCCTTTCATAACTGAATAATTAAGAAATTATTTTTGTTATACATTTTAGCCCTTCTCAAAACCCCCACTTCTCTCGGTCGATTTAGCACAGGCTCTCAGCAGCAGGCCAACGTCTTCAAGATGTCCCTGAACTACTTCCATCAAGACAACACAATCGAATTTGAGTTTATGTTTAACATTCATAGAGAAGATATATCTCTGGAATGACCCAGTGTACCCATTTGCAGGATTTCAGTTTATGCAACAAAGAGTATGCTCCCCGGCCTGTTTGGCAGAATTCGTGTTTACACACGGAGCATCAGTATGCATAATACCTGCACGTACACCTATGTACTCGTCTCCCCTATGATCAGAACTTCATTGGCAAAGTGTGATGAAACATTCCAGGTTCCAAGGATGAAACATGGCCAAATTGGCTTAGCCATCCAGGGAATAGTTCGTCCTAAGCTACTTCCTTGTACCCTGTTAAACTCCAGGGCTGTTCTCATTGTTTAACGTAGAACTCTTTGACTCCATGCGATTACGGACTCTAACTAGGAAAGTAAAGGGCCTTTTCCTCATATACGTATTTGTACCTGTGAGAGGAACAGTCTTCTGCCTACCAAATCACGGTCTTAAACATAATACACCAAATAGAAAGGATTATTTACATTTGCTCAAACTCGAGTGTATATCGCACTAAAGAATCACAAACGTTCTCACGTTAATGGCAGGAACCGTCTTCAGAACTACAATCACGTCCAAAAAGCGCAAGATAAATTAAAATTAATATTCTCTGTGAACTTCAGTCTTCATAAGTGATTCTTCGCTGATACTACTTTAGGTCGGACAGCTGATAGTCTAATATTGTTACATAATAATCTTTCACATCTCTAACAATGTTTTAAACGTTTCTTGGGAGCACAGAGGATCTGTTCGAGCTGCGCAATCCTGACGCTGTGGGTTCAAATTCCGCCCAGAGCAAGCTTTTATCTATAAATAAAAACTTCTCCTGAGCCATGGGTGTTTAGAATGGGATGGCAACCTGTAGATAGCCCCTCCCTCCTTGATCCCAAGTGGTTGAAAGGGAGAATTACAATTCAAAACAAACAAAAAAAAGTTTCTTAGCATGAAACCACAAATGCTCGGTAAACAATGGGTCCCGGAAGAACGTATTTACTCTTTATCGGTCCATGTCTGTGGAGACCACCCTTTATTCAGGGAAAGCAGGTCTCGGATTCGAGAGGTTCCCTTTCTTCTTACACCGTCAGAGGCTCCAGATTGCAAGTGTATCTCGACTAATAGATGCAAGTGTATTTGTATTGGAGATAAATACCCAAGGCACATACACAGACGTTTTTCTTCCCAATAAGTCCTGACCGGCCAAGATTTCCCCCTGCCGAATAATGCCAGACTTCCAGACATTGAGCTTCAGACCTATTGACCTAGTTTGCTAACAACCACAAATATTTTTCATTTTCTGCATTTTCTTCTAAATGGATTTTTACTGAGTTCATTAAAATCAGGATCAAAATCTATGTGTTCAAAAAAAAACAAGAAAATTATAATAAAAACACATTAAATCCTTTCAATAAATGCCTAGTGAGTGTTAGAAATCTCTTGGAAGTTCCATTCGGAAAACTTGGACTTCACCGACTTCCATCATCACTTTAAATTGCATAAAATCACATTTACCTCAGCAATATTTATAACCACTGCTTAAACTCATAACAAGATGGAATGAAGAAAAAAACTAAAAATAGTTAAAGAAAAAAATAAGATGTAGAGATTACCACATATTACTTTCATGTTTCAATGTGAAAAAGACTAAAAATTATACATCATCGCAAAAAAAATAAAAGACAATAATGTAATTTCAAAAAGAAAATGCATAGTAAATAATTATTGTAAATATGTTTGCATAGCAAACAATTTTAACGAAACAAAACAAACAAGAATTTTTTAATAATTTTTTTTTTTCATTAAGAGAATGCTTCAGAGCAATCTATACATTTTTTCATTTGTTATATTTGTTATTTGACAATTCCTTTTAATAAAAACCTCTATTTTACAATATCGCTGGTTTCGAACAAAAAGTGCGCCGTTCCCTCTATACAAAACTTCCAGCAACGAGAAATAATAAATTGAGGAAATAAAGCCCCCCCCCCTCCCAGCTTCCGGGAAATATAAAAATATCCATGGTGTCTTGTTGGCCGGCGTAAATGCAGTGTCGGGACGTCCCACTGGACACTATTGCCAATAGAAAAACTAAAAAAGAAAAATCCACC
>KZ807598.1:29418-51170 GCA_000696205.2 Oncopeltus fasciatus | reverse complement strand
TATATATATAGAGTGAGAGTGTTAAAAAACATCATTGGGTTCTCTCAATCTTTATTTTCTTTATCTCTTTATTTCTCTCTTTTAATTTTTTCTAGAAATGTTGCTAAATTGTAAAATCTATTACATTTGCTTAATCTGACAAAATACGTTGAAGGGAAAAGTTTTACCAATTAGTCTCTAAGTATCTAAAATCAATTTAATTTTGCAAATAAATTAGTAAGATATAAAATGTTTTATATTCCGCATTTTTTTATTAATGTTCTATTTTCTTTATTTTTAAAAAGCATATATATGATTAAAAGATATTCAGCACGACGGGCTTCTTTGTAACACTTATTTTTAAATGAAATAATAGATAATAAAAATAAATTAAAAATGGCCACAACTTTCGCTGTTCAAATAGTTTATACCAAAAACGCAGAGCACTTTCAGAGCGGTACCTCTTATCTTCAGCGCTTTATTTTGGTCGAGGTGCACTCTCTCCGACCTCTGGCTACACAATATAGTGAGACTCTAGTGTAGCCAGAGGTCTGAGAGAGTGCACCTTGACCAAAATAAAGCGCTGGAGATAAGACGTAACGCTCTTAAAATGCTCTGCGATTTTAAAATAAATTATTTGAACAGCGGAAGTTGTGACCATTTTTAATTTATTTTTATTTATTATTTCATTTATATAGAAGTAGCGCTGTGAAATTTTGTTTAATATAAATGACTTGTTAATAAAAATAAATGATTTGAACAGTTATGACAATTTTCACCCTTCTTTGTTTAAGGGGTCACTGATGGCTGAGAAAGAACTATAGCAGTTTATTTACTTTTCATCTCACTTGGAAAGCCGGGAATATTGTTTATTTATTATCTTAATCAATTCATGCAATTTACGCACAATTGTTTAGTCGCTTGACGTTTTTAGAAAGGGCGAATCCAGACGAAATCCAGGCATCAAGGCAGGCGTTAGAGTGGAATTTAAGGAATCCGTTTAACTGAGAAGGCGTTGATTCTCGAGTAAGGCGCGGACCCCGTTCGGAATCTCGTAGAGGAACAGGGCGGAGACAGGAACAACAAAGATACCGCCACAGCAACAACCACCGAGGCGAGTGGTTCTCCTCCCATTCTGGCAAATCTCCCAAGTCTCATTCTTCCTACTTTTCCAGCGAGCTACATATTTACCATTGTCTCGCATTGGACTCTCGTTGTTTACTTTAAAATTTTATTTTCATAAATTTTTTTTGTGGTATTAAATCCCACGTAAATTTTACCAATTTTTAGTTGTGGGGAACAGAATAAAAAATTTAACTGTCCCAGCCAGGACTGTCCTGCCTGTTCTATTCTGTTCCCCACCACTAAAAAATGTTACAAATAATAATGATAGGTCACTCCGTGAGTGACAAGGTACAACTACCACTTCCCTGTTCACTCACGGAGTGACCTATCATTATTATTTGTAACATTTTTTAGTGGTGGGGAACAGAATAGAACAGGCAGGACAGTCCTGGCTGGGACAGTTACATTTTTTATTCTATTCCCCACAGCTAAAAATTGGTAAAATTTACGTGGGATTTAATACCACAAAAAAAATTTATGAAAATAAAATTTTAAAGTAAACAACGAGAGTCATTTAAACATCTTGACAATGTCAGCTCCTTCGAGAATATATTGCATATTCGTCTGCCTCGGAGGTTAGACTCTCGACACTAGTGCGGGGAATTTAATAGCTTATCAGGCTTGTCCTGGTAGCGTAAATGGAAACGCACCGGCCCGGAAAGCAGGAGATCCAGGTTCGAGTCCTGGCTGGGACAGTTACATTTTTAATCTGTTCCCCACAACTAAAAATTGGTAAAATTTACGTGGGATTTAATACCACAAAAAATAATATTTATAAAAATTCCAAAACATGAAATTCAATAGCATAAAATCGAAACCAGATATTCTGACCACATAAATATATCATTCAATTTTAATCTTTCCAAAGGAAAATAGTTCACACAATTTATTTTATGAGCATAAAAAGTAACAATAAAAACATTTTTTAAGACCCTTTTAAGGTACCTCTTCTAGACACCTCTCACAAATTGGGCTCTGCTGAAATTTTTCCAATGATAATAACCTTCAGAGACTCAGTAGGATGCACGCTAAAGATCCTGGATTCAAATAACACGGAATCCCCAATTCTTCTATTATTTAATAGGTTTCTCACTAGTGGCACTATACTTGCAACGCTAGTTTACTAGTGGTAGGTTAATGCAGTTCCCTCCTGAGAAAATAATAACTTCGCGCTGGCCTTGTATGTGAAAAAGGACGATGGGTTGTCGGATTGATGGGACCCGATAGTCTACAGGGAATTACTCATTTGAAAGAGTAACCCCTAGACGAAAAAAAAAAAAATAGGCACTCCAAAAGGTAAGTGANAAATATATATATATATATATATATATATATATATATATATTGTGTGTATGTAAAACTGAAATAATATTAGCAAAAATAAGTAATTGGCCACTATAATAAAGTATACCCCTAGTGTCGAAGGGATTTATAAGAGATAGTGTAAGAGTAATGACACAATTGAACTTGCGACTGACATATTACACTTATTCGAAAGAAAATAGTCCATAAGGAGCTGCGTTAACTAAGCGAATTTATCAATATCACAGTTGAAGAACATTTGTAAGCGAATTTTTAAAAGTCCTAGAATATATATATTTTTTAAATATTTTTATTGATAAAATACCTCTAAACTAAATAAAATGCTGGGCCTAAAAACAAAAAACTTCTTCTTTCTCTGGTTTGAAATTTAAAAATGTATGCTTTTTTTATTAAACTATGCTCTATAACCACCTTGATATTTCAATTTGTATTTTTTTTAATATTTCAAAAAGTAAGGTTCATGCAATAAGAAGAAGAAACCTCTCTTATGGAAGATAATTCTGAACCAAATTCTGCCAACAAGCAAGGACACTGTCATGTTTCTTCGTTGTCAAACACACAACTAAACTGAGGCTTTTTTCTTTTTTTTTTCTTTTTTTTTAAGCAGATAAATGGGATATAAGAAGATTAGAGATAGCTTTAAAGGAATTATTAACCATTGGTAAGTATTAAATTGGAATAAAATACTATGATATTTTGAATTCGATAAAACGGCCATGTATTTGTTACACCACTTTACTTTTGCCTGTGGAGCGTTGAAACACACACATATAGGTGATAATCTTTAATTTTTTGGGTCTGATAGCTAAAATTAAAAAAAAAATATCGAAAAATATTATCAAAAAATCTGTCATTAAAACTGCAATATACATTCGTTCGGAATTTGCTTTTTTTTTAAAAAATATAGTAATATTAGCTCCCTTTATTGATATGAACAACTCAATCAACTGAATATGGAAAATATTGATCGCTATTTTACTAATAGAAGCCGGCATAAAACGTAACAAATAATGAGTAAGTCTATTTCATTCCTGATGGGTTAAATACAAATTCACAAACACCGTTGACAATATATTGTATTGCAGCATGCATTCAAGCGCGATTTCGAAATCACTGACTCATCGTCAGTGCTCTACCCTGGATGTCTATACCCACTGTCTATAATAGCTCTGGAGCCCCAATGACTAGGGCAGTCATCGACCATGTCTGACGAACAAGTCAGAACAACCTACACGCTTTTATTTTATTTATTTCATTTGACTAATGAACGAAATATTATAATTATTGGTATTATAAATCTCTACCAACCAGCAAAGTGAGATAAAATATGCTCCCAATTTTCAGCGCAGATTTACCTAAAAATTAGAAAAAAACTTCAAATCTAAAAATATTCAAAAAGAGGAGACCAGGAGTTCTAGTTCAGCCACAGTGTTTAGTTGCTCGCAAACCACTGCCAGTGAGGTTAAGACCGAAAAGTAATCTGTAAGACAAGCATGTGTTTTGGAACCTAAGACTCCTCGATTTCACAAAGCCAGACGGACGGAAATCTCTCTGATCTCGCCCTAGGTCGGACCTACCTAATCAGCCATGAGAGCTGTGTGTCTTTGCAAGTGACTGTAGGTGTGTGTGGGTGAGAGGGTGACGACGGGGAGCTTCCGAAACACCGTGATGAAAGGAAATTGCTCCCTCCCTCGCTCTTCGTCAGCTTCCTTCCGCTGTCTTACCTAATATCGGGAATTAACCAGGTCAAAGAAATTTACCAAAAAGAACGACTTCCCAATGACAAACTCTCCGTCTTGATAAAAGAATAACTCGCTAGCAAAAATAAATGTAGTGTATGCTCCATTCCACCCCAAATTTTTCACCAAACTGTTATACACTCGATAACAATATTCCTAAACATTCATCCAATAGTTTCGGTTAACTATCGATATCACCAACTGATGAGCGTGTTCAATGTTTTCATAAATACGTTAAGGGGCGCCAGGATAGCTCAGGGGATCCGTACGGGTCTCGCAATCCTGACACCACGGGTTCAATTCCCGCCCAGGTCAATCTTTTATTTATAATATAGAAGTTTGTCCTGAGCCATGGGTGTTTAAAATGGGGTGGCAACCTGTAGATAGCCCCTTCCTCCATGACCCTAAGTGGTTGAATGGAAGGCTAACACTCAAATAAAATAAAAAATAAAATAAAAATACGTTAAATTATTATCGTTTACCGGCATATGCTGCGTAACACGTTTAAAAGGATAAATCCTTCCGCCCCCATATATATATATATATATATACACCTTACTCACATTTGTCTGATTTTTTCAATTGCAGCTACATTTGTGGCATACAAATATTTAACTTAATATTTTCGTTCCTAAAAATAATAATAATAAATAATTCTTTGTGGCTTTTAGAGCAATCAATTCAAGTGTTAGGGCTTAAGTAAAACCCACTGCGTTTAAATGAACTGATAAATTCTCTTGACCCATTCCTAATAATGCGACATAGTAGATCAACCGGAACTCAGTCCTTTATTTTTTTTTTCTTAACGTGTTAAGCAATAATATACCGTAGAAACTTAAAACTGTAGCTGCTAAAGGAACTAAGTAGGTATAATAGGATTTTTAAAAAAGCTATTGAATAATAAAGGCTTCAAAATAAGGGTACTTGCTTGAATTATTAGAGGTAAAACATTTTATTCTCTTTCAATGTCAAAAGAATGTAGAATCCAAGTTTGTGTTCACACAGACAATAGGAAAACATATATATTCCGATAAACGACGAAATATTGAGACTTTTCCAGGTTTTTTAAGCTTATTACTCGAAAACTACGCAATATTTAAAATAAAATTCACTTTAAATTTGAAAATAAAATGTTGTTATTCCACTGAGAGAGAATATGAATATCAATATAGAAGGCTGAATATCGGCAAAAAACGTCTCTAGCTGAAACCGGTTAATATGAATGAAGAATCTCTCTTTTACAACTCTCATTCTCTTTTCAGCCCTGAAGAAGCCATCACATGATGTGCGAAAGCTCGGCAAATATCAAATACTTGACACGGTCCAACCCGGAAGAAGAAACGATAAATAGAGCATAATAGTTTCTGTTAGATTACAGATTACAATTACATTTCTATTTTAGCATATATGAGGCATATATTTAGTGCGAAATCCGAAACTTCCTATATATATAAAATTGCTTTCAATTTTCTCTTTCCTCCATGTTTTCTACCGAAGCAAGTAAATAGGCATTTTGGAAGGGTCCAGGTGCTCATTGGTCTTACCTCCCAAGTTAATGACCCTTTCTCCTAAATGGCCATTTCTCCCTTTGTTGCCCTCCCCCCCCCCCCCCTGTCCACTTTATCCAGCCCTATTCACGAGTCTCTCTCACTTTCATTCTTTAGTTTTATTTCGGCTCTGAAGATGGATAGTTCAAAATAAATTATCTAAGCAGTAAATATATGTTTCATTTGGGACAAGAGTGCGAAGAAGCATTACAGCAAAGAGAAGAAAGAAAGAAGTTAAACTTATTCTTAGATGATTTAAGTTGGGGTTCAGTAAAGGTAGATCCAAAAAAAAAAAAAAAAAATTTAAAAAAAGAGTATTTTTTAAAAAGATTATCTGCCGACATTTCGACTTACATTGTAAGCCATCTTCAGGGCTGCCCATCATGATGAAGAGAGAGGACAGTTAAAGACACTCAATCCCTAGATTTACAACATGCACTCTACCTGCATCTCTTTGTCGGCTGCACTCTACCTGCAGGTATGCATCCCTCTGGCGGCATTCCGACCCTTCACCAGCACTTTCTTTGTTTGTAAATACTACATATACCCCGGAATCCATGCTTCCCGTATTCTGGTGTTAGCCGAGAGTCGGTCTAGTCATAGGGCTCAGTTCGAAGGCTGTCTTAGCCTTAGTTAGTTTTAAGTTAGTCATAGTTAGTAATAGTAAGTAACTTGTAAATTATAAAGTACTTTTGTTTTGAGAAATAAAGTTTTTTCCAACTATTCGCGAACAAGAGATTTAACTGACGTCCTGTTCTCTCTCATAATAAACTCTCCATTGAAAGAAGTTACAGTGAACATTACTTGGCAAAGTAAATACAAAATAAAACGAATTGATTAAAACGTTTTTTTTAAGACTGATCACAACAACTACAAATAATGCACTTCTGTTGATAAAATAAAACATTCAAACAAAAAAAAAATGTATTTTGTTATGGAAAGGCAGTTAAAAGTTATTAACAAATAAAAACAAAGTAAACTTCCTTATGAAAAAAAAGAATTTTATTCGTTGAAGAAAAAAGTGAATGCTTAAGCGGATCGGAAAAACGATGCCTGGAGTGAAGTTCTGGACCGTATTCGTGGAAAGGATAATATGTGGAAAACTCGCTTGGTATCACAGGTTTCGTCATATTTTCCGACCCATACTTCATGGAGATAAAAAAAAGAAGGAGTATATATATAAAATATATCACATATTTGGCTTCTTAACATATATTCCTTTTTTTTCTTCTTTTTTTTTCGACCCGCAGCGCCAGGATTGAACCCGAGGGGATCCCATGAGCTACCCTGTATAATATTTTGTGAACGTCATAATTGCACAATTGGTAGCCAAAATACTTTGCATTCCATGCATGAAATCATGGCAATCTCTCCCCGCTTTCGAATCGGACAGAGACATAGGTAGGATCAGCATAGGAACTATAACACCATTATTATCAAGGACCTAATGTTGGACGACACTCAGTCCATGGAATGTACCAATGCCTGGGTTTGAGGTACTTTGGATCTATGGAAAGTGTTTCAAGCGCATCGATGCAGTGCAAATGCAGTACTTCTATGGAGGAGGCTACGAGTCGCCTTATGCACCAACTAAGTACGACGGGTTAGATACGCCACAACTAAATGTTTTGAAAATATGTTCAGAGCATGACCAGAAGTGGTGTTTTATCACTATCTGCCTCTATACTTTAAGCCAATGGATATCATAAGCAGCGAGAGCAATGAAGTGGATTCTGTAATTGTAACATTCAGTGGGTTCCATATCCCTTACGGGTTGCTTCGGATAATAATGGTAGGGAGGGGTTATAAAAACATACTTTCGGTACAGAAATTTATATATATATATATANNNNAATTCTAACAGAAAAATGAATTCTATAGTTCGTAGGATGGAAAAAAATATTTAAAAATTTCGGTATTAAATTAAATTAAATTATTAGTTACTATTAAATTATTTAAATTAATTTTTAATTTCTTTTTACCAACTTCTTTCCTATTGAATTTTAAAAATATGATTTTACATAATATTGATTAAGATTACACAAATAATTAAAAATATCGACCATGAAAAAAAAAAAGATAAACTAAGTCACTTAATTTTTCTTATCAGTTTTTTAATTCATTTTCGTTAAAAAATTTGTTAAGTGATATACGAAGACATTTTATTAAATTTAGTAGAAGATTTCTGGTTACAGGTCAAGTAAACTTCAAATTAATTTATTAAAATAGTTAATTTAGCCTTTAACCTACTATTTTCATGTCCTAACAAGCATCTCTTCAGAGGCTACACTAATGGTTTCCAACCATATGTTAGAACTAGTCAGATCACCTTCTCTAATTTAAATATTGTGTAGAAGTCGATGTAAAAATTGAAAACATTATTTAATAATAAACTTTACTATTATCTAAAGCAGGACATATTTACTGCTCATCTACTTAGTGGGTTGATTGGAAACTATTTTTGCAATTCCCAGAACGCCTAACTGATTAAAACGTTACTTTGTAAGAGTAAGAGAGACTAAAAGTGAGAGAGACTCTCTCAAGAAGAAGAAAGAAGAGAGAAAGATAAATTGAGAGAAAAAGAGATAGCCATTATGTCTTCACAGCTGCTACCTCTTTTCACCGTTCCCCTTTATTAATTCCCTCGCTTTATTTGTGAAAATAAATTTTCGGAATAGGAGTATTACCTCTCAGATAACCTCTGATGATATAAAGCCCACAATCCTGGATATTTTGTTTATCATTTACGTACAGGGGAGAGTAAGAAGCAGTCCTCGACCGCTGTTCTGAACGCCTCACTCCCTCGGCAATATTTCACAGCTATACTTGTTATTTTCTTAGCGCTGTTCTTTGCTATAATACACCTCTTACTTAGGGGCGCCAGGATAGCCCAGGGGATCCGTACGGGTCTCGCAATCCACACGTTGCGGGTTCGTATCCCGCTCAGGTCAAGCATTTATTTATTAATGAAAGCTTGTCCTGAGCCATAGGTGTTTATTATGGGGTGGTAACCTACAGATAGTTCCCTCTCTTTATGACCCTAAGTGGTTGAAAGTGAGGCTAAAACTGTAAAAAAAAAAAATTTAAAAACCCTCTGACTTAAACAAGATGTATGACAACTTGGTGTACAGTGGGGTAAAGTAATTGCATGTTTAATAGATTGCAAAACTTTATAAAAAAAAAAGTTATGAAACCTTTGAGTTATTTAAAGAAATGTATTTCACCCAGGAGCTACATAAATTTTGTAGATTTGAATAAAATGTTTAAATAAAATATTTTATTTAAGATCTATGTAGGCAAGAATAAATGATTAGTTTGGTCTCAAAAGGTGAAAATGGCATAAAAGAAAATGTAAATGTCAGTGAGACTGGCCCTAGACACACCGGACATAACAACCTAGACGTTGATAGACTTAACTAACTCATATCTTGGGAGGCGATTAAAACCCTAATTCTTACAAGCCTTCTTTGCATCTTTAGTAAAAATCTGATAGATATAACTACACTTATTGATTACATTTTTGTTTTTTTATAACATTAGCCGAAAAGAAGTTATAAAAAAATTATTCTTCAATATTTTACTTAAATCCCTTCCCCATTGTTCCATGCCACACTTCAGTCAGAAATTTAATGGTAAGCAGTACTGAATAATGGTTGTTAAAATACTAAATCCAATTTAATTCAATTTAAAAAAATCTATTTAAATATGGGGCCCACTCAACCCTCCCAGTTACGTTTCCTTAATTTACAAAACAATATCACAAGATATCAAAGATGTCTTAAAAAATTGTATTCTTCATCTATGAAGCTATGTCATTTTATTCACAAACTTAATAATAATAGAAATAATAATGTCTTTTCAATTTTAACCCCCCCCCCCCCNTATTTTGTTCTGCATTTTATGAAGGCATTTTTATTTGCTCAGAGCTAAAAGCGTTTCTTTAGAAATGAGTAATAATAAAAAATTGAATCAGTTTTATATGTGTATATAAATATATATATATATATTATATATATATATATTATATATATAAACAGACACACACACAAACGCGCCCTCGTGGTGCGGGTTTAGTTTGATCTTGATTCTCATATTGTTTTCGTTTACTAGCTGTGCGGAGTAAAACAAATACTTAAACTACGAATTATTTTTCTTATTATCCGCATATTTGTAAAAATAATACCAGAGAAAAAATTGTTAACTCATTGTATTTTAGTATATCTTATGTTAGCAGTATTCATTTGATAAAATGTATTTTAATTCTTGTCATGCTACCAAATGGAATCAATCTCTAAATGAAAATTTGTTAAAGGAAAAAAGACTAAGGAGGTATTTGCTCGAGAAAAATTTTTTTTTTATTTAAGTTAATTAATTAAAGCGTAAAGGATCTCAAAGACCCCAAGAAATTGTTTATCGATTGGTTAACTGGAATTTACGGAAACAAAGTGAAATTCAAATGCCTCGCTAACAAGATTAGTATTCCTTTAATTAACTCAAACTTTGTGACATTGGACGTTTTATTTTTTATTTTTTATTTTTTATTTGTTGTAATTTAGCGACTAGTAAATAAATAAAAGAGGATGGATATCATGAGATAACAAACGAATTCGGCTGTTTCAGGAACGTGTTAAAGATTGTACATAAGTCTATCATCCAGGCGGTGCTTAATCTAAGTGATTAAAAAGGAAATAAATAAAAGTAAATAAGTAAATATAATTTAAGGAAATAAGAAAATTATAATATAAGGGAATAATAACAAAACAAAGTATGACCACTAAATTTAGGTCTAGACGGGTGGCCGAGAAGGTAGAATGGAGAAAAGGCATATTTATCGTTTGAACTTTATCATAACTCAACTAAAGAAGACATCATGATTATAAATTATGATATCCACCTTAGCCCAAACATTTCTCATTCAATTCTAACAGAAAAATGAATTCCTTCGAGTATTTTCACTGAAAGAACTAAATATCTAATTTGGTTTTCATATTACAAAAATAAAAGAGCTTGCCTATCTCTCGAAATATAACTTTTCCTTATAAGCATTTTTCAAAAAATATAACGGAATATTAATGTTTTAATAATTACATTACATTTTTTTTCTTAAGACCATAATTATGAAGATATTATTTAATTTTCATCTCTCCCTAAACCTCTCTCTCTCACCTTTTGGACATAAACGATATCATGTAATTCTTAGTTACTCTTAAATATCTACTTTATTTTAACACTATTGTAAAAAAAATTTCTAGGACATAAATGTTAGAAATTAAATATTTCTTTTTTCATGAAAATACTCATTTTCATTTTTATGAAAATAAAATAGAGCTATTTTATAACACTAATAATAATAAAGATATTCAATTTGGCTTAAGATTCTTCTGGTTTAAGTCATACAAATCTAATCAAGATTTTACGAAAAGAAAGCACGAATACTTAATTTGGTTTAGATACTTTACACGGGAAGGGCCCGCCCGATCAACGAAATTAAATTTTTAATTATTTTCCTTAACATAAGTGATGTATCAAGCAACTTTTTTTTATATTTATATAACACGGTTAATTTTTTTTTTTTTTTTTGTTTTTTCACTTATATTCCTCTACAGCTTTTAGTTTACTTTTTTTGTTAGTTCAATAAAATCAATAATTTAAAGCGTTTACTCCATTTAATTGGCTATAGATAGATAGATAGCTATGAATAACGCAGTCGAACATAACAATGAAAATCTTCCTATTTTTTTTTAAAGGTATAGTTTTGTACAGGGTTCTGCAAAATACAACTTCCCATTATGAAAATATAACCAACCTGAGCAAGCAGCCAAAATGTATATTTTCTTTCAAAAAGTTATTTATCATCAAGCTCTTTTTGAATTCCTTTAAAAGTCAAGGTAAGTGAGCAGCTTATCCCACTTTCTACCAACGTATGATGTGACAAAGATTGGAAAAAAGTAACTTTACTGTATGGTAAAGCAGGGATGAAGTATTAACATATATCTCTGGAGTCCATGGAAGCCTAAGTGAACAAGAAATTTTAACTTATATTATAAATTAGCAGTCACTTATATGTATATAGTAGCAAAAAGAAAAAATTTTAATTTTAGTACGAATATTTATGAATTTAGGAAGATAAAACACGAATGAAGTTCGTGTGTATCTCAAAATTTCTAATTTTTTATGTAAATATGATTTCGTATGAGTGCGCGCGCGTGTGTATTGTGCAATTATTCTATATCAAAAATAATCGATGAACTCATTCTATAGATATTTTCTTTGCAATTTCCATTTCCCTTACTATTTACATTTTTTAATAAATGCTGTTAAACTATTACAAACATTCCAGAAATCCCACAGTAATAACACTCTAGCTTATTTTAAATTAACCTTAATCTAAACTGAAGGAAACCAATATACTCAAGCCACGCTAAAATACACAAGATATATGAAGGTATATTGGAATCTTGCGCCAATAAGATGTCCATCGATGAAGCCTCAGAACGTCTAGGATCGATAAAAAGGACCCTTCCTTTTTTTTTTTTTTAGAAGAAAGAAAAGGATTGGTCGGAAATACCCCGCCGATCTTATCGCAGCCTGTGATTTAGGTAAATCCTCTATGATTTAGGAGAGAGCGACCTTCCAACTGTTGGGGAAGCTTGATCCCGAATCTCCCAGAATCCTTAGGTTTTTTTCCCGAGGATAGGCCGGGATTATTATATCCATAGAAATTCTCTTATATGCCAGTTGAATTCACTTAATTCATGAGAGGATCATACAAAATTGGCTTAAAAGTAGATAAAATAGCAATTGCAAATCTTAGATCAGGAGTATCATTTCCTTTTTATGACTATTCTTAATTAAAACTAAATATAGAATAAATCAAATATTAAATAAACATAGATAAAATTTTGAACTCATTACTTCATAAAATTAATTAATTAATTAATTAATTGAAAATTGATTTGGAAATAAAATATTTGTAAACAAAATTTCAGCATAAACCACCGCATAAATCGAAAGCTAATTATTTAGATAATTTTGCCTTCACTATACGATCTTAGCGAAAAAAGTAAAACGAAAAATTGGTTGTTCGTCACCTCTAGGTTTAGTGTGACTTGTTCTTAGTTTGCTGATTTGGTGCGAGACTCAAGAGAGTTCAACTAGTATACATTATTAAAGAGCCTGAAAAAGTTATGAAAAAACCGAAACCCAAAGTTGGATAACATAAAATTAAAGGTGCTAGGTCAGTTCAAAATCTGCTATTTCCGAATCATTTGATCTTGTAGAGTAAGTGGATGGGCTTAAACTTTCATTTTTAACACTAGAAGAAATCTAGTCGTGTTATATCAGGAGACCTCACTGGCCGAAAAATCGGTTCGCCCAGGCCTATCTACCTGTATAGTGTGCAGGACTCCGTCTTGCTGGAACCCCATGAGGAGTCTTGTGTGTAGGGGTACATCTTCAGGAATCTGTGGGAGTTGCTATTCGATGTATCTGGAATAATCAGCTTCGTTGTGTGGCATATACCAAAAAGTAAGGCCCAATGTTTACATAAATATTCCACATCATTCACTGACGAACGATGTTGCCTGTCTATCTGGAGTCTACCTTCATAATCTGAATCTATTGCAATCAACAGTCTGTTAAGGAATCTTTCTGAAGTGGCGGGTCATGCCGACAACTTTTTTAAGTCTTGACCATTAGACTATTAGTTTACGGCCTTTATTTTCTTATGGATATCTGGCGGAGTATGTACCCCGATATTTTGAACCTCTTGGCGGTATAAAGAATGCCAATATTTACAAACAAGACAAAGATTTAATGCGTCAGGATATTTTACGGATTCAAGGAATCATTTCAGAAGAACAGTTCATTTCTTGGTAAATATAAAGTATTCCGAACAACAGACACCATAAGCCTTCAGGCTTCTAGAAAATTCTTCCTGTTTTACACTTTTACATAAGATCAGGTTCTAGCTTCAACCAAAGTGGTCCAGAGTCTGTCAAAGAAGCTCCCTATAAAAAAAAAAAAAAAAAATCCAATAAGAAGACGACTGTGTCTATATTAAAGATGGCGTGAAGTACCCTTCTTCAGAGATTCCGCGACAGCCACCCTCCGGTTTCTTCTCTCCGATCAGTACCAGCCACAGCTCGTCCTCTCTGAATTATGAATGAGCTGGCCAGAGCGAATCACCCTTATCTACCACTCCATTAATATTCCAGGGCCCTCGCCGTACGCCGGGCACAAACCAATCTGATTAGGATGGGAGGCAATCGGGTGCCTTCAGATTCCAACCCCCGACTGTCCTACACCCTTAGCACCCCCGAAACATTTTCATGTGTCGCACTGTTTAAGAATATTATGAACATCAAATATACTCTAATAAAAATTAATAAAATAATTAATAAAAATAAAATGTCACTACAGCGAATATTTTCTGTAAGTACAATATGATAGATTGGATTCAAATTGCATCCACTTTCAATAGTTTATTTTCTAAATTATATGCTAAAAGCTTTCTTCGCAAATAATATATATGCGCATTGAGTATACTGCATATGTTTAAAAAGTTCCCCCTGACGTAATATACGTAGGTTTTATTTTATCATTTTTTGTTTCTTTGTTATATTTCTATCCCATTTAATTAAGATTTTTGACTTAAATAAAAAATTTTGCACTCATTTGCAACCATAACTAAAATATATATTAATCATCAGCACTGTGTTACATTACCTCGACAAATGGAAAGGATTTCATAATATGTACTGACTCCCTCTCAAGCTTACAAAGAATAAAGAACTTCAATAAGCCAACTCCCCTGGTTTTTAAAATAACTCACTTCCTCAAAATTGTAGATTTACTAGGGAAAACCGTTAACATTCTCTGGCTTCCCTCACATGTTGGAATTCCGGGAAACGAAAAGGCAGACAAAGCTGCAAAGGAAGTAGCCGGTATGTTCGAACTTCCTCTAAAAATATCCTCGAACCAGATGACCTTAAAAACTGGCTAAGGAAAATGGCACTCCAAGACTGGGAAAATGCATGGATGCTAGAACCAGCACACAACAAACTGCGGAGTATAAAAAACACCACAAAAGAATGGAACACCTCCATCCGTGGGAATAGAAGAGAAGAGGTAATACTGACCCGTATGCGGATAGNCTTTCCAATTTGAGAAGTCAATGTAATTTTAGGATTTTCAAATTTCTTTTGAGGAAGTTATACTGTTAATCTTGAAGACAATTTCAGATTTTTTTACTTCCTCTTCCTTTCGAATATTGAGTGGTTTCTATTCATTCGTTGGATTTCCTCATATTCCAATTTTCGTATTTACCTAATCTGACTGGGATTTGGGGCTACAGTCGTGGCAGGTCCATTTCGGATGGTTTGTTTTACCCCAATTAAACTCAGCTCTCATTAAGTTTTATCGGATTCCATTCCGTATATCTACATAATTGTGATTATAACGGCAAAAATATTGGCAATATGGGTCTTTAAATTGTTCAGTTGTATTAAATTAATCGTCTCTATAGTAAAACTGATGGCATATACTAACATTTATATGGTTGAAGCTTGGTTGGCTGTCGAGTCTTAGTCTGGAGACATTAGTCAGGGTTTCGGCCAGAGTCAAGAGCTTAACTGACTTAAGGTCACTAACCATACACCTTCCTCGGAGATATCTCCAGGCATCACTATATTGCCTTGCTGATGACTTATATGTTAAGTCGAAACGTCGGTAATTATAAAATAATTACCCAACAATTTTAAAATTTTAATTTTTCTGATCCTGGTCGAAACCCTAACTAATTACTCCAGCTAACATTCATAATTAACTTATACTTGTATGTTCCATCGTACAATTGTGTGTTAGAGTAAATTCGATTTTTTATGTATAGTATAGTATAGCAGCTAAAGTTTCCTGCCTATTGAAATAGTTGTGTATCAAGATTGTCGATAGCCTTCCACCTGTGCTGTGGCAAGGCCAATCCACTGCTTAACGGATCTAGATATTGCCACACTCTTTCCCTCGCAATGGGGGTATATCTGAGCGTACAATGAGACGTTCACTTCTTCCATTGGTCTTAACCCTTATTAATGCTTGGGCTGAGAGCTTATCGTGGTGCACATCTCAAGTAGCACATTATATTTGCATTTTGTATTTACAGCAAGGGCTGAATTCTCATTCAGACACAGGCTCTTGTAGAAGAAGGGAAGTATGACCAGTTTATGGGTGTTAAATTATAGGTAACCTCTTTCTTGTGTATCAAATAATCTTCTATTGGAGATAAAGGAACAATCTCGGTGCTCGTGTAAATGTTTTCCCCAGACTGTAACTCGTGGGGAATGTATTATTGGTCAAGTAGAAACGTTATGAAATATCAGATTGAGCAGTTTTGTCTTTATTTTTTTATATTTGCTTGAACTAATGTATTATGCGACATGATATAATCCTTGTTCTTCAAACTTTACTATTAGCACGTGTTGAATTTTTATAGAAATACCTATTAAAAAAAAAAAAAATCTATTTTGTTAGGACATATTTTCCATTTTAAAACGCTTTCTTCCATTTTGCCTACTTTTTTTTCCGCCCCTGTAAAGTCTCTGATAGCGACAAGAAGAAAGAAGGCTCACTCGGTCCTTTAGCCAGCTAACTGAACTCAAGTTAGGTATTTTTTCTGAGTGCGAGCTTGCGATTGGTTACGTGAGCTTAGCGCACTTATCCCTGGAACACCGCCGTACTTGATCTTCTAGTGAACTGTTCGTTGTCCGGATAAAGCCTAAAGAACAGTTACTGCTTCACTTTGATATTTCGTTATATTTTATTCTATCTATCATATTAATTAATTTTTGAAAATTCATTAACGAAGAATTATTTATGTAATTTAAGATTACATTCAAGTATCGTCAGATTTTTTGTTTAACTTCATAGTATTAAGTTCTTTAGGTTTCAGAGAAAGCATCGCTTACTAGAATATGTCGTAATTGAGGGTTACGAAAGGTAACAGTTAATATTTTTTTAGGCGAAAAAAATTGGCATAAACTGTCTTATTGTTTCTGAGACACAATTTTAAACTACGTAATAGGCATTTCATTTTAAATTAATAATGAAGTAATTTTTGAGAGATTTTATTTTTTATTTTTTTTTTTTTTAACGTTTTGCAACATTTATTCATAAAATTTACTTTTGCACTAATAATGCTATAAATATTTTTTTTTTTACAGCTTAAATAAAATTGACTTAAAAACGCCTTTTCAATTTCGTTGCCAGGTAAACCCCCTTTCACCAGTAACCTTGATCTATTTCAAATAATAATGAAAATCTTCAAACATTTGTAAAAAAGTAATCAAGTACTAAATTGACAGCCTATACTTAAAAACTGCAAGTAAAAAATATGAACCGATGGGAAAATGTATGTGTATTTTTTTAACGGATGGTTCTTTTTTTTTTACCTATCTCCCATGACTCTAAGCACGGAGAGACGGGTTATCTACTAGGAGCCACCATATTCTAAATACTCATGGAAAAGCTTCTATGGTCTGGATAAAAGTTTGCCCAGAACGGGACAAAAGCGAAGCGTCAAACTAGGGAGTCCCGAACTTTTTTTTTTTTTTTTTTTTTTTTTTTGACAAATTCGTCTTTCAAACTGAGCAAAAGACAGGGGGGGAAACGTCAGAAATCCTATTCTGACTAACTGGAACAGTTATTTTTAATGAAAATTATTTCACAAAAATCAGTTTAAAAAAAAATTAATAATATATAATTCAAAAGTAGACAGGGAGTGAAAAAGGTAAAAATAAAGTATTCTATAAACGCCATCAAAATAAAATAAACTTAAAAATCCAAAAGCAGTTTACATTTTACAAGGGGATGAAAGAGAAAAAATAAAGCATGCACACAAAAAAATGGCGTCATGCCGGGTATAATGTTACCGTAATTGTGGCTAGGATCAAGAATCACAACAGGCTCCCAAAGGAACTGGTCTACCTGAATATAAAGTGGATTTTTCCCGCTGCCATATTTAATGAGCTCTCCCTTACTCCTCCTCCAGGAGAAATTGTAAATACCTTCTTAATGGCAAGAAGAGAGAATAAAGGCTATATTAAATATGCAAGGTAAAACTTACTTCACTCCACCTACAAAGAAATCTCTTTTTTCTTTTCTTTCCATTCATCTCTGTACAAATTTGAAAAATGCATAAAAAACAATGTTTCTTAAATTTAGCAATTGACTATATTTATTGTTTACCTTCAAAAACTAAGGTAAGAGAAATTTTCTTTTATTTTTACTCTCTGGAATAAAAAAAAGTAAAAAACATTTTAATGAATATTTTAGAGATCTTCCAGAAATCAAGGAAGTAGAAACCAGGAAAGGAATGAATAATTAACGAAAATAATCATAACTTTAATAGATATATTTTTATTTTTTCCCCCATTACAGAAACAGATATGATAAAAGTGATTCAAATCTTAATAACAATGTCCAAATTAGAATAAAAAGTTATTTATTACAGTCTTTAATCAAGAAAAAAATATAACTTAAATGGGACTCGTCTAGAGTCCCATTTAAGTTATATTCTATTGGATGACGATAAAGTCATCGATTTTGTAATGAACTTTCTGAAAGAGGGCAGGCTATTAAATCTTATCTAGATGCATTTTCAGTATGCGTCTTTTCCATTCTTTCTCGATTTTTTTTCTTATTAATTTCATAGTTCCCTAAATTACTATGTGCATCCCCATAATAACTATTCGCATTAACAATACATTACACCTCATCATAACCTATTGCTAAGAAATTCTTCTTCATGAAAATATCTTTCCGCTTGTATAAAACATCTCCCTGGCGTTAATGACCAAAGATTGACACGCCAGAAAAAAAAAAAATACTTTAATTACATCTTTATAACTCCCCTAAAAGCGTTAATTTGCTATAAAAAAAAAAGAGCAATTTTAACTTGAGGTAAAATTTATAGCTTGGTTTAATGGTGTATACAGACTAGTTAATCGTCAAGCTTCACGACTAAGGTCTTGTTGGATAGATGAGTTCCACTCCAACATGCTATTTAGAGTACAACGTCCCACATATTCAACACCACAATCATAGGGCTATTTTCCAAAGATTTTTTGTCGTGCGAGGATTTATACTACACTAAGCTAACTCAGATATATAAATCTATATTAATAAAATTTATATATTAAAATACATAATGTCTTAATATTTTTCCCGAATTATACAAACAATTAGTGTCATTCAAAGGAAACTCACATTTTTAAATGTTAAAAATTATAACATTTCTTTTTATTTTCATTCACTAAGGGTGATACCTCATGAATAAAATCAGAAATTTTTACCATATAAAATTTGCAGTAAGTTCTACTATAATATAGCTCAATTTTAATATAAATTTACTTTTTAAGTGGACGTATTTAAACAGAAAGCTACTAATCCAAGATCTTAGGTAGCTTGTCTTTCAAAAGATAACAGCCAAAATTTAAATGACAAAAAAAAATCATACATTTATTATAAATAAATGGTTAGGGATACAAAGGATCATAAGCATGGAGCAAATATATGAGTAGCTAAACACCCTATAATTGTAAAATAATTTAATAATAGGCAATATGTATAAAGGTAATATATTGTTAAAAATTATGTTTCCATTACACATTATTGAAAACATTCCTATCATGTTAAGCAGAAAGCTACCAATTCAAATATTGCCTCTTGAGAAAACTGGAAATTAATGATTTATGCATAAATCTTCTTTCTTTTTTTTAAATAATTGCAGCGAGAAAAAAAAATGGGTTTCTTCTATTTTTTGCTGTTATTTTCCCCACCAAACATAGAAGTATTATTAGATGTTTTTTGTTGGGGTTCGGTAAAAAAATAGAAATTTAAAAAAATGTATTTTTTAAATTATCTGCTAACGTTTCACAATTTTCAAATCCTACCTCTGCCATGAAAATCGGGTCTTAGGGACACGACTTCAAGGACAAATTGATCTAATGGTCGGTAAAAATGAATGTCGTTCATGCCCTCCTGAAACGATTATGGGTAAGATGAAGATTAGGTGATAATTATAATTCTATTTTTCCACGAGAATCAAAGCTTCATTATGTTAAATCAATTCTAAGTCATTTTCTTCACTTACAATAGAATGAACCTATTACGGATGAAGCATCAATTTTACATAATACGGAGTTACAAATTTATACAATATTACTCCAATTAGGTAAACAATTTAAACAGCAACGGCCATATAAAGCCATATATTACATAGACAACAGAAAGGAAGAATGTTCACGTAAGCTTCGACGGTCGTCAGATGTATTTACCGTTTCTTCTTCCGGGTTGGACCGTGTCAAGTTGTTGGTAGTTGCCGAGCTTTCGCACATCCTGTGATGGCTTCTTCAGGGCTGAAAAGATAATTCTCTTTTCAGCCCTGAAGAAGCCATCACATGATGTGCAAAAGCTCGGCAAATAACAACTATTTGACACGGACCAACCCGGAAGGAGAAACGGTAAATAGAAAGGAAGAATGATAAATAACATTGTTGAATACTTCGAAAACATGGAAATATACAAAACTAAATCATCAGATAATACAATAACTAAAAAATGACCTAAAAGACACTCAGACACAATTTTCAGGCCGCTAGTCTTACTAAAACGAACTAACAAACAAAAACGTGCAACGGACACACTCGCAGACAATTTTAAACAAAAATCTAGGGCAGATTAACCCCTATATAGTACACATTATCTACCAAATCCACAAAAATTAATTACAGTCACACGATCCACAACGATTGATTCCGCTACCCGATGAGCCTAACGGATGGTAAAACTCACGGATAGACTCAATGCAGAGAAATAAACAATGCCTGAGAAAGTGTACGAGACTATGCTTTTCCTCTGGATCCCAAGATGACTAACCCCAGCCGAAATCGCTCATCATTAGGACGTGGAAGACAGCCAATGAAGACGGAGTCCTACAGGCATGTTTATATAAATTTATATTAATGAGATTTGATTTCATTATTTGGAAGAACATTTTAGATAAATATTTATGTTGGACATTGTAATTCTTAAACTAATAAAATATATTCACTTAATACTGATATTTCATAATAATATTACAAATATGAATTCAAGAAAATACTCGAGTTGCTATAAAGATGGAATTCTTAATTCAAAAGGCCTTGAATTTCAAGGAAAGCTCGTAGATCACGAGTAGTCAGTGGGTAAGGCGAACACATAAATTCCGTGGAGACAAAAGAGTTATACACTCACGGTCTCAGACAGTTTTTATTTTGCCGGTAGTAAAGTATGAAGAGTTTCTAGCGTCGAGTTTTAAGTCCAGGACAAGAGGAGCCCAGGTCTCACTGGGCAAAATTATTACTTATTTATAAAAGCATTCCTTGGGCGGAACTCGGACCCACAGCACTCGACTAGGAGGCCCAAATGGATCTGGAGACTTTAGAAATAATCCTACAAGAAGTTTAAGACCAAGGTACACACATATCTTCAACAGCAACCAGACCAACAGAGGATAAGTCAAGTCCTGCAATACATTTAACGACCCTGTTTTTTTCAAAATGCTTGTGCTATATTTGTATATAGTTTCGATATTTGAACTTATAAAATTAAAAATTAACTTATTAAAAACTAGTCTATTTAAAAACAGGGTAGGTGGGCAAGTGTCTTCGTATGTGTGTGTTTCAACTGGTGGTTTCTATCACACAAAAGGATGTGTTCTTCAATGGCTAGCAATGAAAATAAAAACTGAAATTTAGAAATAACAATATTAGCGGAAAAAGTTCAGTACAAAATATATTTTACTGTAATATGAAGCCTAATTTTCTTGGACATTTTTACGAAAAATTAATAGAAATAAATTTTAACCTTTCAAAACCCAAGAATGGAAAACTTACCATTCAAATCTTATTTTAAATTAGAAATAAGTTAGAGTATTTATAGCAGAATATCTTTAATTATATAATGAAATGTATAAAATATTTTTATAATAATATTTATTAATAAT
>KZ807598.1:5534-26601 GCA_000696205.2 Oncopeltus fasciatus | reverse complement strand
AAAAAAAAAAAAAAAAAAAAAAAAAAAAAAAAAAAAAAAAAAAAAAAAAAACCAACAACTTGACATTAACTATAAAGAAATGGTAATATTCAATCTACTAATAAAATTTATACATAACAATACCAATGACACATTACCCTATCAATATTACGAATAAAATATGATTAAAGATTAATGAAAGAGAGAGTGAGAGAGTAGTCCCACAAAAGTGGGAGAGAGAGAGTAGTTTATAATTATGGCTATAAAATAAATTACTAAATCACTTTAAATTTCATCTGACATTTCAGGAAATCCCCCACATTTATTGGTCTGATTTGCTTAATAATGAACTCAGCCTTTCGTTTTTGTTTAAAAGCTAAATGCACAAAAAAGAAATTTTCCACTAATAATATCATTATTTTATCTATAACTTTATTTTGCTCCACTTGTTTCGTGTCTTCCATTGACGTCCCTAAAGAAGCAAAAAATACAATTTTGTTAAAAAAAAAAAAAAAAATATTAGTAAAAAATGAAAATTGAACCCATAGGTGTGTGTGTGTGTGTGCAATTTTGAACAGACTAAATTTTCAACTTCTCTACAGTAGCATCAGTTAAGGATTAAAAATTCTTACGAAAATCAAGCTTATGATGCCAATAATAATAGTTAAATATTCTTAAATAAAGCCTACTCGAAGTCATTTAAAAGTACAGTGGGTCAAAAAAGTATTGGCACACCCCATTTTTTCTGAAAATCTCAATAGGCTTAAAATTTTTTCTATAACTGTTATTCATTTTAAAAGAGTCTCTTGAAAATTGGATTTTTTGAAGCAATGAATGGTTGGAATTCAAAAGCTGAGTTTGAAGTAATCATAACAAAGTAAATTTTGACATAATATGGAGCATTAGCAATTATTTTTGACTTTTCGACTGATAAAAGCAGGATAACACTAACAAGTTTGTCAAGCTCTATACTAAGGGATCCCGTGTTTAAGGAATATACGTATGAAAATAGTTTGGTATTCCACAACTTTTCTCAATTTCAACTGGGATTTCTCCTGGTGTGCCTATCAGGTCATTGACACAATGTCATTAGCATTATATAATGTGCCAGATTCAGAGGTTATTGCAAAAATGATTTGGAAAAAATTAAATTAATAAATAAAGTGATAAATAGAATGGAATATGGCTGTATTTCTTTTAATATATTATTTCAAGTTTCTACTAATCTGCATCGGTTAAACATCTCAAAATGAAATTCAGATTACATTCCTCATTCTTTATTTGTTTGTAACATTACTAGTCCGATGGCAGTCGAATACTTAAAAAATTATTTCAAGGATTATCTTGGTCTTCAGTTATAACAAAACACATTAGAAAGAATAATGTGTTAAAAATCACTTTATATTAATGTCTGTGTGGATATATGTGTGTGTTAATGGCCTTCATTTTAAACATTCAGTAGACAGAAACGAAGCAAAGTAATGGAACTACATGGTTTGAACTACCCTAATAGGTTCAATTCCTCTAATAAATGACCCGAAAAGGATCATAACTGAAGTAAATCATCACCGAAAGAGAATTTCGATAATGAAATTGCCAAGTGCACAATCAAACTTCAGGATATCTGTTTATAGATCCATCTTAATCCATTTATTTATATATGGATCCACCCAAGCCATAACTCGACCGCCCAAAGATACATGACGGTCTTTTGCGGGATGAGTTCGTTTACTTGCGATCTTAAACGAAGAATGTTCTTATATTTAGAATGAAATGTTTCTTTATCATGTTGAAAGGCTTCCACAATCAAGATAACCNCCACAGTCTCCGGATATAAATCCGATAGAACATCTATGGTATTTGTTGGACCTGAATGTAAGAAAAAATAAAATTTCTTCAAAAGCTGTGTTGAAAGAAACTTTGGCTGAGGAATGGCGTAAAATTGGACAAGATGTAACTCAAAATCTTGTTTCATCGATGCCAAGAAGGCTTCAGGCTGTTATAGACGCCAACGGTACGGTAACTAAATATTAGTGGTTCATAAAAAAGCTTAAAGTACATTATAAATCATAAATTAATACATATAATAAAAGTGTGCCAATACTTTTTTGACTGTGAAAAAGTGAATTTTTTAAAGAATTAATCCCTATGTTTTGTAAATTTTCAATTTTTATTTTTCAATTATGTATTTTTCTAAATCTTTTATGAAATAAAAATGTTCAAAAAATAAATTTTTAATCTTTTCTAAATGAAACCACAAAAAATGTTAGTGTGCCAATACTTTTTTGACCCACTGTAGCTCTTTCTAAAGGAGGGTTTTTTTGACCGTAGATATTATTATTAGATGATTTTAGTTGGGGTTCGGTCAAGGTAGATCCAAAAAAAAAAAAAATATGTATCACATTATCCTTTAAAAAATACATTTTTTAAATTTGTGTTTTTTGGGTCTACCTTGACCGAACCTCCCTAAAAACATCTAATACCTCTTTCTATTATGATTTGAATCGGAAGTAACTTGAATACCGGATCAGGTTTTCATTTCTAATACTTGAGATCCCAAGAGCCGTCGACAAGAGAGATTAAACGAAAAAACATATTTCCACGGGCTTTAGCTGTGGACTGCTTAAAATTGAGATAAAGGACGTGGAAGTACCTTTTTTATTCTACGAACTGCTAATGATGATGACTCTCGTGTAGCCGAAACAGCTTGAGCTATTTACAAAATAAACTTTACAAGAGACATAAAAAAAAAAAAGGTCTGATTATAGCCCATTTGACGCGCCTGAAGGAAAGTTCACTATTCTATGAGCTCCTGAAGATAACTCTTATGCGTGCAAAAAAAAACCTGAAGCTATTAGTTAAATATACTCTCTAGGAGACAAACAAGATTTTATATTTTATTATAGACTTACTCAATTTATAATTAATAGAAAAATAAGAATTAATCAGTAATTTACAAGTGGGAAAGGACAATAGATAAAGTAATACTGGATCAGGACATTGAAAGGGGGTCATTTAACTCTACAAGATAAACTTTTCAATTATATTTAACTCATTTGATTATCCATAACTTTTTCTTAAAGTAATAGTAAAGAAATAAATTAAATCAGTATCTAATTCCCACAGATTATGTTTTTTTTCCTAAATATTTTTTTCTAAATAATTATTTATATTCATTATTTTATTTACGCAGATAGCGAAGTTGATGACAATTAGGGTTATCAAACAATATCCTATACTTTGCATATATTTCTCTGTAAGTGCTGAGAGCTTTCAGAATCAGTGATTCCATCTTCGGAGCTCATGAGCGCTCCTGCCTTGGCAGCTCTGGTGTGCACCTAGGTGACTGAGCTCCGAAGATAGAATCACTGATTCGGATAGCGCTCAGCAATTACAGAGAAATAAATATATAACTCGCGAAGCATTGGATATATTATTTATATCTTTCTGGTTATTTAGAGAGGAAAAGAAGAACCTTGAATAGAAAATGCCAGGAAAGACATATTGGGTGGGAAATTCCAACAGATCAAACTTTACTGCCATATTTTTGAGATAGTGCAGAGTTCTGCTTATATCGTAGTAAGAAATACGCCATTACGAAGAGATTGGTTAGACGCTACTTTTAGAAGATAGCAAACAGTTCCTCGACATTCCGACAAAAAAAAAAATCTGTATTATTGAACTTCCGTCAAAACCAGCCACATCTAGACGTAATGTCGATAATACGTTCATTCCGCTCTAGAAGTTAGCCATTCTTATTTTCCGCGAGAGTACTTCCTTTCTCCTCGTAATATCAATATATTTTTGCCCACTAAACACACTATTTATTTATTCAGAACATATTTATTTAGTTAGAATTCCTTCAGCAGATCCAAAATATCATGAATGAATAAAATAACTGTTTAAAATGCTTAACTTATTTAAATTCCATATATATATATATTACTTTCTAAAACATTGAACCATATATATTTAAATATGATTTTTCAAATTTCTTGAGGTTAAGACAAATTACCGAACGCTTAGAATATTAATTTGAAAATCATATATTTGAGATCAAACTACAAATTGTTCATCGCTCATCCTTTCAGACGTATTACCGCCTATCAATACACACGGACTCCTTGCCCTTCCTTCCAAAACTCCTCAGTAGAAATTACTTACCTTTACTAGAAATGTATGCCTAAACTTTGGCAACAATAAACTTTTTTATTTTATTTGCGAATTAGTTTATTTTATTTCTTCAAATTCTAAGATCGAATCCTTGACCTCGTAAAATAGTAAATTTCTGGTCATAATGGGGGGGAGGAGGAGATTAAAATTTTACAAGACTTGATAAATCTTTAATTATAGACTGATTCTAACTGACTTTACGCAACATAAGTTCAATTCCCAGTCAGTGACATTCGGTGAGAATCACCTCCAGACTCATCCGATTGCAGCACGATGATTACAACAGCTGATAATAGAAACTCTCTTTGGCCGCGACTGAAAATAGCTCCGAGAAATGAACAACAGGCTCCCCACCGGCCCTACAAACAACTCTGGCAGAGTCGACGTCCCGCTAGGTCTTCTCCTCGACCTGGAGGAACCGGGAGGACGTGTGCACCACTGCCAGGCGGAAAAGGAACACTCACTTGGGGAAGATAAAGTCCGTCACACGCTGGAGATGCGTCAGCCCAACAGATTTCCCAAGCTTCAACCAAGCTGCCACAAATAATAATAGTACTCACTCATACTCATTACTCAACTGGGACTGAAAGTTAAATCGTTAAGTCTCGCTCTAAAATTTTCCGAAGGAAACCATTAGGGAAGTACTTAATCCCATTAGTTGCATTTTTAAATACGTGCTTCTTTTTTATTAAAGAACATAAACTTTGATAACACCACACCTATTATGTTATGTTCTAATTCTAATTCATTCATTATCACTAGTGTCCATTATCACTTCATGTTCTATGAACGCTAGTGATAATGAATGAATATATTAGGATTTAAATTTTCTTTTCCTTTGCAATCCTCCCCCTNTATATATATATATATATATATATATATATATATATATATATATATATATATATATATATATATATATATATATATATATATATATATATATATATATATATATATATATATATATATATATATATATATATATATATATATATATATATATATATATATATATTAACATTTTAAAATATATTTATTTAACAGTACTGCAATTTTAAACAGGTTGAACATAAATATGTGTGTCTACCTGAACTGTAATTTTAGCTTTATGGCTTAAAAGCCCCAATTATTTGTTATTCTTAAGGAAATTTTTCATATTGCTTTTTACTAAAACTTAAAAGACTAATTCATTTACAGAGCGAAATCAAACGAATGTGACAGATTACTTTTGATTAGGATTAGGATTAGGATCAGGTTAGAGGGCGATCAACATCATGGTTATTACGCCCTGACTGTTGGGTTAATTAAATTTTTTCTTATATGCATGTTTCTCTTAAAATGCACATAAGTTTGCCTACATTGAATTCGTGGTTTGCCAGAGATGCCGACAGTTGTCTTGGGAGGTTTTTGCATGTAAATAGATTAGGGTAATGTGGGCATTCCTTGATGAAATGTTGAATGCTCATTTGAGGATTACTTTTCATGTCGCCTACGCATAAAGACGTTTTTGCATGTAGCGTGCGAAAAATATAGTTTAGGGCAATGAAATTATTTTGTGAAAAAAGAAACATTTCAGACGTTTCACATTGAAATTAAACAATTAGTTGTAGGGGTTTATCTATGTCGTGAATTTTAATTTATCTATTTTCAAGTATAAATTATTTATTTTTCTTAATGTTATTTAGTATGTCACTTTTAAATATAAAATGGAAAGTTATTTCTATATTTAGCTATCAGACTAATAGAAGTGGGGATTGCCTAAAATGTTAAGTTTGACTTCAAAAAGTATTTTTGCTGCATGTTATGAAACTCAACACAGATTTGTTTAATGATAAAAGATATATTCTATAAGTGTGAAGGATAATATGATGGAAAGTTCAAAATCAAATATTCAACAACTACAAAACTGAGAAATTCGCTTAGTTTATGTAGCTCCTTACGGAATTTCTATTTCTAAAGGACTGAAAAACGTAATAGCAATAACAAACTTGGTTGTAAATAATATATTATTCTATTCCATCAATTAGAAAAAGAATGGTATGCAGTAATATAAACTTAGATCTCCCGAAAATATGGAAAATGCCTTCAGAGAATCTTAAAACGTTTCAATCCATTGATTTAGCAAATATATATTTTAACAGTGAGTAGATTTTACCAACGATTAAAAAAAATTGAGTGATAGCAAAAAATTGCTATTGAGGATTGCTATTGCTATTGAGAACTGCTATTGCTATTGAGGATTGCTATTGCTATTGAGGATTGCTATTGAGGATTGAGGATTGCTATTGAGGATTGCTATTGCTATTGAGGATTGCTATTGAGGATTGAGGATTGCTATTGAGGATTGAGGACTGCTATTGAGGATTGCTATTGAGGATTGCTATTGAGTATGTGTATTAGACTTTGCTCTGCTACACATCAGCAGTAAATGAGTGTATATTTGTGCAGATGAATCACGGACCAATCTCATATATCATATACCTAGCACCTCATATAGGTAAGATTGGTCTAAACAATCTCGTAAACACTATTCTCCATCGGTCCCAAAGGACGCCACCACCTTATCACGAAATATGTGGATGACCTCTTGTCATTCCTCAATCCCGATTAAACCCTTCAGATTAGAGTCTTTCAACTCAAGATCATTCAAATACTATTCACTTTCGTCACCAGATTTACTTTTGAATGCCAATTCTGACGGCCTACTCCCCTTCCTCGATATACTCCTCATCAGACAACCCGACGGACAGATTCTAGCTGGTTGGTTTACTAAGCCGACTTATTCGCTTCTACGCAACCAACCCCCACTACCGAATTATCAATTTTCGAAGAACAAAATCTCCTTTTGTGATCCCCTTCCTCCATGCCAAAACAGAACGTATTAATAAAATCATGACTGAAAGGATTTTCCTTCCCCCTTGATAGGGAGCCTCATGTCCGAATTGTACTAATTCCTCTCCACCTTCTCCTTCTACTCATCCACTGACCACACCCAGACCTATTTATCGCTCTTTCCCTTATATTCGTAGACCCTCCGATAATATACAATTTAAAAAAAAAAAATTTTAATTCCATTTAGACCTCAACACTGATAAAAAAAAATCCACTATATATTACCCTCAAAGGCCCTATAGCCGTTTTCCAAGACCTGTTGGTTATACGGGTATAGGGTCCTCGAGAGAACCGTCTCTGTAAGAGAATCAAATACCACTAATAGAAATTAAGAATCTCTCTAATCGCGCTATTTTCGAAAACTTCTGCCGCTTTTAATCAAGATCCTATCCTGGTTTCTGAAACATCACTGGTGACAGACAGGACAAAGATATTTTCAAAGGCTATTCCAATATTTTCCCAATAAAACTCCTGTTAATGGCTCTCGGGTCATGGATCATTTTCAGTCTCCTTTGAAGTACAGACTGTCTAGTGAGACAGTAATTATAATAAGGAAGTGTCCTTCACTTGCCTCTTCTTAATACCTTTTCTTTGATCCGCCAATCTATTACACTCCCCCCCCCCTCCTCATCTACTTCATCTTTTAGTTTGTCAATCAGTTCATCTGCTGCCTTACATCTAACAAGAGTCATCTTTCATGAAGGTTCCTCCGTACATTGTTTCAAGTACTTACATCTTCACAAATATTTCTTCCGAGCTTGACTTTGTAGAAAAGTCAATTTTTTGCCGAGATTTCGCACTTTATGGCTACTTATGAGAGCTCATTCTACTTTCATGCCGGAAGAAGCCATCACCAGATGTACTGGAACTCGGAAAAAGTTTATTTTTCTACATGCTCAAGCCCGGAAGAATATTTATGAATATTCATAAATATTCTGAAATTTACAAATATTTATGAATATTTATGTAGACTGTGAAACCTGCATAAAGATCTTATTAACCTTTACGGGGAGGATATTGTTCAAAGATGAAGAGCATCGACAAACTACAATCTAAGAAGACGAGACTATTGACGCAAATAGCGCTCCAGAAGAGATGAAGAGACCTTAATATAGTGTCCATTTTACTTTCAGCCTTGAAGAAGTCATCAGAGGATGTGGGAGAGCTCGGCAAAAAGTAACTTTTCTACATGATCAAGACCAGAAGAAATATTTCTTATTATTTCTGGGGACCGTGGAAGCATACGTGAACATACACCTTATTAGTATACTGTTATATAACTACTGTTATTGCTGTATTTAGTTCCAACAGTAATTTTAATCCTCTTTTTTCTTTTCTTATATGATCAAACATCTTTCAGTTCTATTGTATTCTTATTTTATTTTTACAATTATGCTTTCATTCAGAGATTTTATAGTATTAGCTGTTTTGTTTGTTTTTTTCCATTTCCTGATAGACTTTTAATTGTTGATGGCTCACAATGCAAGCTTAAGCATTGGCTTGTATAATTACAATAACCAATTATTTTTGGAGGTTACACCCTGACAAAAACCCTGACCATTCTTTGTAAGTGCTTGTACTTTTGTAAGTGGAAATACTCATTCCGTATCCCTCTCATGAATCCTGAGTGATGGCTGTTTTAAGGCCAACTGAAAACTAAACAATATCAGTGTATCTCATGGGTCTACTCGAATCCATGCAGTACACCTCCTCCTGGCAGGTAAATCCTTGTGCCTCAGTAATTTTTCAATCGTCCGTTTTACAGCTTTGTTCGTTACATGGACGGCAAGCAAAAACATGGACCGGGGTTCTAGTCTAGGCTGTATTCCTGGCAGAGGTGCGCAATAAAATTTTCCGCTTGGACGAGGTACTACTTAATAGAAATATTTTTCATATTCTATTTGGTGGCCCATTTTAACCCAGGTTGTGCGCTATCGGTCATAAACCTGTTTGAATTAAATGCCTTCGTTACAATGTTGGAACCCAAATTTCTACCATGTGTACAACCAAATGCTATTCCTAGAGATCAAAATCAGAATGAAAAATGACTGGAAACGATACAAATTGCTTTGATTGTTTCAAGTTGCTCAGAACTAAGGCAGTAAATTACAGGAGCTATTTGAAGAATTTGGAGAAGATTAGTCATGGAAATTATATTGATTTATAAAATTAAAGTTTGGTTAAGTTTAGTTAGGTTTGAGGGATTCGATTTGACCAATTTTGCAAGATTCTGATGACACTTGTGGATGCTATTGGTATTCACAACGAGCTATTCTGAAGCTACAGCCCATGTGATGATTTGCACCAATGTAACAGAACTCAAGTTAAGTCCTGAACACTCCTCCACTTATCATAACGGCAATACACATAGAATTGTTCTCTTCATCTTTTTAACTTCGACATCAATTATTTTAACTTATGAATGTATACTACTAGCTGTCATGTTCAAAGAAGCCAATTATATCATAACTTCTCATAAATTAAATAATTTTTAAACCAATAGCTTTAGTCAGCTGTACAGAAATTTACCGAAATATATACTTGATAGTAATGCTTCAAGAATAATAATACCTAGCTCTATAAGTCCATATTTTCGAGAACGTTTCAGTAATTTTCAGTGAAATATGAGTTCAATTTAATTATATGAATATTCTTATGGAATAAATAGGAGTAAATATTGAAAAAAAAAAAAAAAAAAAAAAATCATACAATTCAGAGCCGAAAGAAAAATAGCAAGAGAAAATTTTTTCTCCCTTCATATGTTCATTAAAAAGTAAGTAGTTATGTTCCCTCTTCTTAGTGAACGAATTATTCCTAAGTCCTTAAGTATTGTCCTGCATCAGTGGTACACTCAAACAAATTTTAACAGAAATCCCTTATATTAGAAAATAACAGATAAAATAAAATGTATCGAGTTATCAAGAAACAAGAAGTTTGTCATTCAATCAGGCTGGACAAACAACACTCATAGAATTGAATTGCAAGGCTGACTATTCACTGGAAGAGACCAAAAATACTTATGAGACTGAAAAGTTGCATTTAAAAGAGATCAATGAGCCCTTAAATAACAGTGAAGTAAATTACAACTACCTTTACTATGCAAACCATTTAGTATTTTGATGTTTGTGGTAGCATTCAGATTATTTATTCCTGAAAACTGTATTTATCTGTTCGTAATTAATAAGGAATGATAATTGACATGAAAAACATTTTTTTTCATCATTAATCCACAAAATAAGATTGATGCAATCTTCAGATAGGCATTAGAATGAGATTACACCGAAGGCCTAAAATTGTTTGATTCATAGTAAAAATGAGCATGTTCAAAACTTGAATTTGTTTTAATCTTGGTGAATTACGAGTTTAACACTTTATTCAGGGGGAAGACAATAGTTTCTTCATTATGATATTGGTTTAGTAATAGTGGGTGACACCAAGCAATTTAAGTTATTACCATTCATTAATCAAAAGTACTTATTGTCAGAAAGTTGACGGTCTCTTCCAGGAGGAGACCAATTTAAACCATCTAAGTTCAAATAAGTCTCTGTCAACCTTTCATAGATAAAAAAGATGTGTAAATAAATTTCATCAAATAATATAAGTCCATTTAAATAGGAAGCTCACTCATATGACAATTGCATAGAAGAGGTGTATGTATTAGTCATTCACTTTAATGCAATGAACAGGTGAGTTAAAGAGGAAACATAATTTAATTTCACATTATTTGTTATATTTTCTTTTAATATTTCATATAAAAATCTATATATATTATAAATGCTTAAAAAAATCTAAAAACGAACATATATAAAGAATCTAAACTATGATATAATTAAATAAAACATAAATTTTTTAAGAAACAAAACATCTAACACAATTAAAACTTAAAATAACAATGAGGAGAGGAAAGAGTATTATTATTTAACTAACATAAATAAAAATAAAAACTTTCAAAATATCACAATATTTAACTTGCTAAGCAAGGTCTGAATAATTTTATGAGTATCACTTTCAATTGCACATTTAGTATGATGTAGTGTCTCCATTTCCTTGTTTACTTTGCCTCACAGGTACAGCTATATGACACCTAAAGAGTCAAAGGACTTTTTGTTTGAGAGAGAAACTTCCATTAGTTAAATAGTAAACAAAACTATACTGTTTTTTTGTTGTTTTTTTTTCATTGAAATGATAAATTATATAAAGGTAGTTTTAAATACTAATTTTTTTGAATGATAGATATTTGAAAATTCAAGTTTAATTATCAACAGAGAAGAAATATAATTGTGAAATAATTAACAGGTTTAAGAAAATAACAAATAAAATATAATAAGATACATTGGGAGGCAAGAAACAAAACACCTATTGTTAAAATAGGGATTAAAAAATACTTAAGTCTGAAAATAATAATTAAAAAACAGGGCAGAATGTCTTGATGGCAAACTTGACTTTAGTAAATAATAAAAGTTTCCTCAAACAAAAAATTCCTAACATATTAGCTTCCACCTCTCTTAACTATTTTACTAATATTACTAAATATCATTTATTTCATGCATTATATATACAAGGCTCATGTTAATATATCATGCAAACTATACNTAAAATTTCATAAAATATTATAAATTATTTTAATGTTTCATATCGAAGTTGAATGCTAAATGGATGAAATTTTTACTGCAATAGATTGTCGTCCTCTATATCGCTCATTTATTTCAACAATTGTCTCAAAAATGGAAAATATGCCAGTTTCCATAAAGCCCTGAGAATGGTACATCCTAAAGTTATGTTATTCATTATTAACAAAATATTCTAGTTCTTTTTAAAATAGCTGCAGGTTGTGTCTACAAAAGATATAACCTGAAAATTTAACTACTTATTTATTTTTACCAAAATCCCACTCAAGTTCAACACTTTATGATCACTCATTCACGTTGGGATGTGTGTGTTTTCATTTTAATACTCTACAGTTCGTGATTTTCTTCAAAAAACGTGAAATATGACAAGTGTAAGAGAGCACAATTGTAAAATAAAGAAATATCCATATAATAGAGTTCATAATTTATCAAATTGTCCCTCAGAAATGTGCATTATGTACCAGTTTTAATTATCAATTTTCGAAGAACAAAATCTCCTTTTGTGATCCCCTTCCTCCATGCCAAAACAGAACGTATTAATAAAATCATGACTGAAAGGATTTTCCTTCCCCCTTGATAGGGAGCCTCATGTCCGAATTGTACTAATTCCTCTCCACCTTCTCCTTCTACTCATCCACTGACCACACCCAGACCTATTTATCGCTCTTTCCCTTATATTCGTAGACCCTCCGATAATATACAATTTAAAAAAAAAAAATTTTAATTCCATTTAGACCTCAACACTGATAAAAAAAAATCCACTATATATTACCCTCAAAGGCCCTATAGCCGTTTTCCAAGACCTGTTGGTTATACGGGTATAGGGTCCTCGAGAGAACCGTCTCTGTAAGAGAATCAAATACCACTAATAGAAATTAAGAATCTCTCTAATCGCGCTATTTTCGAAAACTTCTGCCGCTTTTAATCAAGATCCTATCCTGGTTTCTGAAACATCACTGGTGACAGACAGGACAAAGATATTTTCAAAGGCTATTCCAATATTTTCCCAATAAAACTCCTGTTAATGGCTCTCGGGTCATGGATCATTTTCAGTCTCCTTTGAAGTACAGACTGTCTAGTGAGACAGTAATTATAATAAGGAAGTGTCCTTCACTTGCCTCTTCTTAATACCTTTTCTTTGATCCGCCAATCTATTACACTCCCCCCCCCCTCCTCATCTACTTCATCTTTTAGTTTGTCAATCAGTTCATCTGCTGCCTTACATCTAACAAGAGTCATCTTTCATGAAGGTTCCTCCGTACATTGTTTCAAGTACTTACATCTTCACAAATATTTCTTCCGAGCTTGACTTTGTAGAAAAGTCAATTTTTTGCCGAGATTTCGCACTTTATGGCTACTTATGAGAGCTCATTCTACTTTCATGCCGGAAGAAGCCATCACCAGATGTACTGGAACTCGGAAAAAGTTTATTTTTCTACATGCTCAAGCCCGGAAGAATATTTATGAATATTCATAAATATTCTGAAATTTACAAATATTTATGAATATTTATGTAGACTGTGAAACCTGCATAAAGATCTTATTAACCTTTACGGGGAGGATATTGTTCAAAGATGAAGAGCATCGACAAACTACAATCTAAGAAGACGAGACTATTGACGCAAATAGCGCTCCAGAAGAGATGAAGAGACCTTAATATAGTGTCCATTTTACTTTCAGCCTTGAAGAAGTCATCAGAGGATGTGGGAGAGCTCGGCAAAAAGTAACTTTTCTACATGATCAAGACCAGAAGAAATATTTCTTATTATTTCTGGGGACCGTGGAAGCATACGTGAACATACACCTTATTAGTATACTGTTATATAACTACTGTTATTGCTGTATTTAGTTCCAACAGTAATTTTAATCCTCTTTTTTCTTTTCTTATATGATCAAACATCTTTCAGTTCTATTGTATTCTTATTTTATTTTTACAATTATGCTTTCATTCAGAGATTTTATAGTATTAGCTGTTTTGTTTGTTTTTTTCCATTTCCTGATAGACTTTTAATTGTTGATGGCTCACAATGCAAGCTTAAGCATTGGCTTGTATAATTACAATAACCAATTATTTTTGGAGGTTACACCCTGACAAAAACCCTGACCATTCTTTGTAAGTGCTTGTACTTTTGTAAGTGGAAATACTCATTCCGTATCCCTCTCATGAATCCTGAGTGATGGCTGTTTTAAGGCCAACTGAAAACTAAACAATATCAGTGTATCTCATGGGTCTACTCGAATCCATGCAGTACACCTCCTCCTGGCAGGTAAATCCTTGTGCCTCAGTAATTTTTCAATCGTCCGTTTTACAGCTTTGTTCGTTACATGGACGGCAAGCAAAAACATGGACCGGGGTTCTAGTCTAGGCTGTATTCCTGGCAGAGGTGCGCAATAAAATTTTCCGCTTGGACGAGGTACTACTTAATAGAAATATTTTTCATATTCTATTTGGTGGCCCATTTTAACCCAGGTTGTGCGCTATCGGTCATAAACCTGTTTGAATTAAATGCCTTCGTTACAATGTTGGAACCCAAATTTCTACCATGTGTACAACCAAATGCTATTCCTAGAGATCAAAATCAGAATGAAAAATGACTGGAAACGATACAAATTGCTTTGATTGTTTCAAGTTGCTCAGAACTAAGGCAGTAAATTACAGGAGCTATTTGAAGAATTTGGAGAAGATTAGTCATGGAAATTATATTGATTTATAAAATTAAAGTTTGGTTAAGTTTAGTTAGGTTTGAGGGATTCGATTTGACCAATTTTGCAAGATTCTGATGACACTTGTGGATGCTATTGGTATTCACAACGAGCTATTCTGAAGCTACAGCCCATGTGATGATTTGCACCAATGTAACAGAACTCAAGTTAAGTCCTGAACACTCCTCCACTTATCATAACGGCAATACACATAGAATTGTTCTCTTCATCTTTTTAACTTCGACATCAATTATTTTAACTTATGAATGTATACTACTAGCTGTCATGTTCAAAGAAGCCAATTATATCATAACTTCTCATAAATTAAATAATTTTTAAACCAATAGCTTTAGTCAGCTGTACAGAAATTTACCGAAATATATACTTGATAGTAATGCTTCAAGAATAATAATACCTAGCTCTATAAGTCCATATTTTCGAGAACGTTTCAGTAATTTTCAGTGAAATATGAGTTCAATTTAATTATATGAATATTCTTATGGAATAAATAGGAGTAAATATTGAAAAAAAAAAAAAAAAAAAAAAATCATACAATTCAGAGCCGAAAGAAAAATAGCAAGAGAAAATTTTTTCTCCCTTCATATGTTCATTAAAAAGTAAGTAGTTATGTTCCCTCTTCTTAGTGAACGAATTATTCCTAAGTCCTTAAGTATTGTCCTGCATCAGTGGTACACTCAAACAAATTTTAACAGAAATCCCTTATATTAGAAAATAACAGATAAAATAAAATGTATCGAGTTATCAAGAAACAAGAAGTTTGTCATTCAATCAGGCTGGACAAACAACACTCATAGAATTGAATTGCAAGGCTGACTATTCACTGGAAGAGACCAAAAATACTTATGAGACTGAAAAGTTGCATTTAAAAGAGATCAATGAGCCCTTAAATAACAGTGAAGTAAATTACAACTACCTTTACTATGCAAACCATTTAGTATTTTGATGTTTGTGGTAGCATTCAGATTATTTATTCCTGAAAACTGTATTTATCTGTTCGTAATTAATAAGGAATGATAATTGACATGAAAAACATTTTTTTTCATCATTAATCCACAAAATAAGATTGATGCAATCTTCAGATAGGCATTAGAATGAGATTACACCGAAGGCCTAAAATTGTTTGATTCATAGTAAAAATGAGCATGTTCAAAACTTGAATTTGTTTTAATCTTGGTGAATTACGAGTTTAACACTTTATTCAGGGGGAAGACAATAGTTTCTTCATTATGATATTGGTTTAGTAATAGTGGGTGACACCAAGCAATTTAAGTTATTACCATTCATTAATCAAAAGTACTTATTGTCAGAAAGTTGACGGTCTCTTCCAGGAGGAGACCAATTTAAACCATCTAAGTTCAAATAAGTCTCTGTCAACCTTTCATAGATAAAAAAGATGTGTAAATAAATTTCATCAAATAATATAAGTCCATTTAAATAGGAAGCTCACTCATATGACAATTGCATAGAAGAGGTGTATGTATTAGTCATTCACTTTAATGCAATGAACAGGTGAGTTAAAGAGGAAACATAATTTAATTTCACATTATTTGTTATATTTTCTTTTAATATTTCATATAAAAATCTATATATATTATAAATGCTTAAAAAAATCTAAAAACGAACATATATAAAGAATCTAAACTATGATATAATTAAATAAAACATAAATTTTTTAAGAAACAAAACATCTAACACAATTAAAACTTAAAATAACAATGAGGAGAGGAAAGAGTATTATTATTTAACTAACATAAATAAAAATAAAAACTTTCAAAATATCACAATATTTAACTTGCTAAGCAAGGTCTGAATAATTTTATGAGTATCACTTTCAATTGCACATTTAGTATGATGTAGTGTCTCCATTTCCTTGTTTACTTTGCCTCACAGGTACAGCTATATGACACCTAAAGAGTCAAAGGACTTTTTGTTTGAGAGAGAAACTTCCATTAGTTAAATAGTAAACAAAACTATACTGTTTTTTTGTTGTTTTTTTTTCATTGAAATGATAAATTATATAAAGGTAGTTTTAAATACTAATTTTTTTGAATGATAGATATTTGAAAATTCAAGTTTAATTATCAACAGAGAAGAAATATAATTGTGAAATAATTAACAGGTTTAAGAAAATAACAAATAAAATATAATAAGATACATTGGGAGGCAAGAAACAAAACACCTATTGTTAAAATAGGGATTAAAAAATACTTAAGTCTGAAAATAATAATTAAAAAACAGGGCAGAATGTCTTGATGGCAAACTTGACTTTAGTAAATAATAAAAGTTTCCTCAAACAAAAAATTCCTAACATATTAGCTTCCACCTCTCTTAACTATTTTACTAATATTACTAAATATCATTTATTTCATGCATTATATATACAAGGCTCATGTTAATATATCATGCAAACTATACTTCAATAATTTTTTTGTTTTGCAAGATATGAAACTAGCATCTCTAGGAGTTATAACAACTACAAAAGGCAGTCTAACTATTAATAGGCCTGTCATTATAAAATATTACAGCCTTAAGGTGGATTAAAATGTTTTAAAGAGTTTTATCTTAATAAATTTAACAATAAAATGAAGAGGCAAAAGTAAAAACAATAAAAAAAAAAGAAAAGATAGGATAAAAAAACATAAAACCACCTGAGTTACAACTAAATACTGAAATCCTGATTAAAGAAAAAAAAAACAATAAATAAATGCTACATCCTAAGTAAAATTTTTATACTTAGGTGAAGTAAAAGAAAAATCTGAGATAAGAGCAAACAGGTTTGCTTAATCCACAAGTGTACTCAGTGTGATGGCGTTGTGTGCCTTCACCAGCTATTGTCAAAGTTATTGTCCCTATTTGTGCTAAGTACATTAATGCCTGATTTTATATAATAATTAAAACCTGTTAGCAGTTGCAGTAAGCGTAAAAAATAATTTAAACAAATAATAAATAATGATTTAAAAAAGAACAGGCTAAACCAAATGCTGGCATAATTAAGAAAACTTAAGTTTATAAATACATGACCAAAAGGTACACATCATATAAATAATATTGGCTAAGCCAAAATACAACCGCACAAAATAAGGCATCATTGAGCGGTTTTTCGTATACAAAGAATACCATTAGTGTTTCACACCTGAAAAAAAAAGAAGTAATTATTAGATAAAGACTATAGAAGTATTATGTATAAGTTTGATTTTGAAAGACATTTAGGAGCTGAGTAATTTAAGCAGATTTTCCATTTCATTCACGATGGAAATAAGTAAGAACAAATGATGAATTGATCCTAAAAGTTGGCAAATGGTGAAATAACATGACTCTTTTTGTTCCCGGAGAATGTTCGGGAAAGAAGACAGGGAAGTACTTAACCTTCATAGTTATATTTGTACATTTCTACCTAAATAATTGTTTTTCAAAAAAATATATAGAACTTAAATGTTAGATAATTACTTATTAAATATTGCATTACTCTTTCATGAGATTGATAAAAACAAAGTTTGATAATAAATTTATTTATGTCTTCCTCTAAACCACCACTTCTCTACATTCAATATCAACCAAAATTAACAGTTTTAACGATTTGCAATAGAGAGCTTTAATAAAGAATGTAGTTTCTAAATTAAAAAAAAAAAATGGGACCGACACAAATTTCTAACTTACAAACTTAAGATATCTTGCTTAATATGCATTCGGTGTAAGAATGTCAGAAAATTAAACTTATACTATTTAGGTAAATAATCTAAAGGGTTATTATTATTTCTACCACCAATGAATATAGAACTCTCATACCTTATATTCTCCGTCTTCATTGGTTTCTGTACATCCTCTCCCGTTGGCGAGCGCTTTCGGACGACACTGTCCATCTTCTGGCCGAATACATACGTTCACTGTCACGGTCCGTATTCAACTGTGTTTTTCTGTGTGTTAGTTGTGTCAGGTAGCTGTAGGGGTCACTTTTGTCGGCGATCAGGTCTGTCGCATGTGCGAGTTATGAGGGTCATCGTCCATTATTCCAGGTATAAGTTGAGGTAGGGATTAGTTGTAATCCCCTTTGTTGAGGTGTNTCTTTTGTAATAGCTTTTAAGTTTTGAAAAAAAAAATGTATTTTATTATTTAATTAACAATTAAAACATTGTTATTATTAAATATTGAATTTTAATTTTATTATAATTTTAATTTTTTATTTTATTTTCAACTAAGAAATCACATCTTTTTAACAATTTTAATTTTTTCAACTTAACAACTTAAGAATTTTATTTTAACTTTTTAGTAATTCAATTTTTAAATCATGATAATAATTAAAAGTAATCCCACATTTGATTATTTATTTGAATCGAACAAGGAGCAGGAAAAAAAAACTTAATAGGTTGTTGTTTGGGTGTTTTTAAATTCTCTTACATATCTTTCTACATTCATACTTTTAATATCACATTACGTTAAGGCAATTCCATATTATAATATTGTAAATTATTATTGTATTCTCATGACATTGTATTTCTACAGCCCTGAAGATGGCTTACAATATAAGCAGAGACGTTGGGAGATAATCTTTTTAAAAATACACTTTTTTTAAATTTGTATTTTTTTTTTTAGATTTACCTTTATCGAACCACAACTAAAATCATCTAATAATAAATGGTAGAGTTTGTTATTGAGCAAATCATATGAATATGAATGGAAATTACTTGAAATATCAAGTGTGAGTAAAAACAATATTTTTGCTACAGCAGGTGTAATGTAACAACACAGATTTATTTAAGAATAAAATACATATTCTATAAATATAGAGGATTAAAGACATGGAAATTTCAAATATAAATATTCATCAAGTACAAAACTGAGGAATTCGCTCAGTTTAGGCATCTACTCCATGACTTGTAGTGTATGAGATCCACTATTACCTCCCCATGGGAGTGACATCACACCGCTGGGTTCGCTGTGTGACATGACCTCCCACTGAGGCTTATATAACCAAACAAAACATATGATATTTACTAAGTTAAATGGCTTACCTGAGTATGTGATTCCGCAAATCAAAAACCCTATTCATTCGTGCATCTGAAGAATATAGATAGGATGCATCCCATAGAAGAGGCTGGGTCACCAGCTCTAAACCAGTGACCATATACCATATATATTCAGCTAGGTAGAGGTCCAAGATGTCTTGTGTTTTCCTAATGCTCATACCCGCCTTCACCCTAGCCCTCAATGGCATTATTATTAGCTCCAGTCATGGGGTCTCGAAAAAAAAAGAGTGATTTACATTGAAATGATGGAAAATCTCCTAACTCAAAAAATCATAAGCCTTCCGATAGTCTGAATTGAGGACTTTATATGGCTATGAGTATTTCTCTATCTCTTTCTTCTACTACCCTCATAAAACATTTAGCATCATCCATCCTCTAAACACTCTTCTTTCTCTATTATACTTTCACCTACCAAATAAACTTTTATAAATTTCATCATTCAATCATACCAATCTCATGTACACATCCATACAAACCTCTAGAAAAAAGAATGCAGTCAGTGACTGTATTTATATTAACTCCAACATCGTTTGCTATGTCCTTGTGTGACCTTTTCCTTATGAATCCATGAGTCATCCTCAGGATTTGAACCAACTAAGTTTGCTCAAGGCAAACCAACTACTACAACGCACTGATTTCAGTAAACGGTTATTATTAACCATTTTATTAACGCAACGCCATACATACCCGTCCATATTTTTATGAGGGCATAATTGGATTTGTCTTAGACATTTAGAACACTCATACGTAGGCGACATAATGCATCAACTTAAACACTCCCCAATCACTTTCATTTTCCTTGGAGACCATCAGTCAAATGAAACTTTTCTAAATCACAAAATCTAGAATCAATAATTCGTTGAGCCGTTTCAAAAACTAGAAATAGGATGAAACGAAACAATGAAAAAAAACAAGTCAGCTTGAATGAACTAACAACTAACTACTTCATTTGTTTAAAACAACTAGAACTTCCAAGTGTAATTACAGGCAACCTTGATAACTGCTAATATATTTATATTTTTTAATATAAAATATCAGTTTAATTGGTAAATATATAATCTTGAAGAAAAAAAACACTCTTTTCATTTTAAATGGTAATACCAATATTTGCTTCACTAGTATCTCGGAGGGAGACCCTCCATGAAAAAAAGTTTGGCAGGTGATTCGGCAGATAAGTTAAGTGTGTAGATCACTTTCTTATAGATAAATATTTTTCTTTTTCAGCTTCGTATTTTTAAAACAATCAAAATACGTATTTTATAATTGTAACATGGTTGTTTGCTTCGCAAGATCTTGAAGGCGGAGGGGGGCGAACCCTCCCCCTTTAAAATTTGGCAGGAAGTTAGATAGATCTGTTAAATGCGAGATCTTTTTTTTTTTTTCTTTTTGCATAGATTAGTATTTTTTAAATAGATACATATTTTTTCAAATAATACGAATATTTAAATAGAATCTGGCTACATTAAACTTACAGTACTTCAAGTAGATAAAATTAACACATTAATATTTGGAACAAAATTCACAATTTATTTACAAACGAAAATTTTAAATTTATTGCCTATTTAAAACAATTGTGTGTATATGTATATATACTATAAATATATATATTTATAGTGTATATAATATAAAGACTAATTTATATTT
>KZ807597.1:344949-352627 GCA_000696205.2 Oncopeltus fasciatus | reverse complement strand
TTTAGCGCCGGCTGTATAGGAACGTACAGAGGTACAGAGGTTTTTCAAAAGTATATCAAATAATATATATATAGTATATCAAAAGTATATACAAATATCATCTATGAATAGTAGCCAGTATTGTATTGTCGGAAATCTTAAATTAGAATTCTCTGTTTTTATGTCAATAAATCTATTTATATTCGCCATAGCTAAAACGATCAAATATCTGATAAATTCAAGTGTGTAGATAGTGTTCAACCTTATTCGAAGTTGGATTTGCACAACTAACATTTTGTTGAATCTAGTATTATATGATATAGTTCGTCATATATATATTTTTAAAAAGTAATAATACTAATAAAAGAATGACACAAGAGAATGATGTTAAAATCTAACGAAATTCATAAGTTCTCCCCCCTTGCCGTAGGTCTCCGAGCGAGGAATTTATTCATTACATCCCCTGCTCTCAGACTTTACAAACTTCACCCGATAGCAAAGGGGATAAGATGTTAAACTTTTCTTCCAAACAAATCGCTTTCTCTTGTTGTAGCCCTACGAACCTATAAAGAAGTAAGCAAAGGGTTATTATCAGGATCTGCCGTAAAATATCTCATGAATACATAATGTATGAACTCCCCCCCCCCCCAACTCATGAAATGCCAGAATTTCTGTTCATTTTATCCGCAGGTGTTAGTAATGAGAAAGTTTTCAAAAGCTTCAAGTACCTTTTTTGCACCTAATTTTTATGAAAGGAGCATATCTATTTCTTTCTTAATTTGTACTCCTATTGATTATGAAGTAGTTGCTTTCAAGTGATTTTTTATTGTTTTGTATCACTTACTGTTTAATTAAATAAACACCTTTAATCAGTTATCAATGTGACTCACAGGCACTCAAACAATTTTAATATTTATTTCTCAAATATGCCACTTATTTACTGTTAGTCATTAATTAATCAATCAAAAATCTGAAATTGATTTATGCTTATCAAAACAAAGAAAGTCAATGGGACTCTAAACGAAATTCTATTGGATGACGATAAAATAAATATTTTGTAGTGAACTTTCTGAAAGAGGGAAGGTTATTAAATCTTATCTAGATGTATATTTAGTGTTACGCTCTCGATTTTTTTTTATATTATAAATCTACATCCACATAATAACTATTAGCATTAACAATACATTACACCTCGCCATAACCTATTGCTAAGAAATTATTCTTCTTGAAAATATCTTCCGGCTTCTATCAAATATCTCCCTGGTGTTAATGACCAAAGATTAACACGCCAATAAAAAAAAAGAAAAAAAAAAGTCAGTTTTTGTTTTGTCTAAACCACTTATACTGAACAAGCGGTTTTTTTTGGCTTACTTATACTGAACAACAAAAAAAATTGTTATTATACTTATAATTTTTAAAAAATACTATTTTTTCGACAATTTAAATACAGACCTTCAATATCTGGAAATTCTGGAGTTGAAAGGTACCATCTTCAGATTAAAATTTACTTTATTAACGAATAAAATAATAGGAATAAAATATTGCAATATTGTATCACAAGCTTTATATATATTGTATTACAAATTATAATAAACTGTTAAAATAGTAAAATGTTTATTTTTTCTTCATAATTTAAAGAGATTAGAATTAATTTTTACTATTAAAATAATTTTTCAAGTCTATGAAATTCGGTTCATAAGTGGAGTTTTGCATGTAGACAAAATTTTAATTACAAATATCTCATTAGTTTAAAATATTACTTTAAATTTGAGGGATTCAAAAATGTATATACATATTCATAATATTAGTGTCACGGAAGTAATTAGTGGAACAAAATAGATATAAAATGTAATTTTAACACTTTATTGCTCTATAATATTTTTTCTAAAACTCTCATATTGAGAAAGATATATAAGTATGTAATATCGAGTGTTGATCTGGCACTATTATTTCTAAACTATAGAAACAAAATTAGGTATTCAAGTTTTTCATTGCTAACTTTAGAATGAAGATTGGTGGTTTTTCTCTTTAAGTTCATTGTTATCTCCGGCTTTTAAATTAAATTTTGTTATTTATCCTTATTTATAAAGCAATCTTTAATGAAACATGGTAAATCTGCTTATATTACACACCTCCCTCGACTTAACTACTCAAATAAATAATAAAATATTTAGTGGTATAAATTAACTACTGAAACAAATAGATTTAGTTACCACTNTATTTGGACGGGAAAGGGGAGATTTAGTGAGAGATCAAATTCTAAAAGTATGAATAGTAGTAGTAGTAGTAGATTGTAGGGCAATCAACTTCTAGGTTATTACGCCCTATAAACACCCCCTAATTTATTCATTATAAATAGTTAATAAAATATGAGTATATCTGTACTTGTTAAAAGTACCATTAAACTAGCTGTAGTCATACTGATATAGAGGATTGGTTACATATTAGTTAGGTTATATATTAATGTGCAGTTGTGCAAAACTTAGCTCTAACTACTACCTTATTAGGCTTGGTAAGTTAATTGAAATTTCATAATAATAATGATAAATTTTTAAAAAAAGTTTAATTGTTTATATATGACAAATAATAATTGTTACATTATGAATTAATTTCATGCATTTCTTTTCAGGTAAGTGGATAACTGGATTTCTCTTATCGAAAGAAGTCCTTCAGTGAAATGCAAGTAGGACATCCCTGTAAGTTCCGTTCCTTCTATTTCCTTAAACACAGTTAATTATTATCCTTGGAATAAGAAGAAATGATAACAAATCTGAGAATGAAGAAAGTTGTTATTATTGCCAAAATGTTTCGGCCCAAGTTTCAGCACTTCTTCAGGGCATTGGGGCTGTGATGGAGAGAGAGGGAGAGTCTCTTACTTTAGAGTTACTAAATCATGACTAAATCCCAAAACCGAATCCCCGACCGACCCTTTCTCATCAAGTTCGACTAACTATCTCCAAATATTTAATTATTGTTTATTATCTCCAACTAGCTCAAAACGTCCAAGTATTACCTAAAGTAATTATCCTCCAAGATATTTTTAATAAATTACAACAATTAATTTAACAAAAATATAAAGCTAGTCTTAAAATGTTTAAATGTAAAAACTTCTTCAAAAAATCTTATTTACGTGGGATTAAATACCACAAAAAAAAAATATTCATAAAAGTAAAATCTTATTCCTTGTTCAATATTTAAATTGATTTGTTAAAAAAATAAAAACATTTCGTAATATTACTATAAATTAAAAAAAAAAAAAAAATTAAAAACCCACTCAAAATCCGTGGTATTTAAGCAAGTGATAGTGGTGTAATCAACCAAGACAATTAGTTTATTATTATAAGCGCCGAATAAAGTAAGGCTTGTAATTGTAAACTATTTCTTTCTAAATTTGTAATAAATGTAAATGAAAGAATGAAATAACATAAAATATTTGAAGTTACGTCAAATTGTTGCGTTTTGAGGTGTAAATTATCTAAATACATAATTGATAGTTTCACCATTATGTATTTGTACAACGAAAATTTTTTTTGGAGTCACTGAAAGTCGGGAATTATTTGACGGGACACTTGATAAAGTGTTTAAACTATTTAATTTTATAAAACAACCGTCTTCTTATTTTTTATTGTTTTGTTTTTTCAGTGGTTTAAGGGCATATTATAACTTTAATTAGATAATTTTAATGACCTGTCAACTATATTATATTTTTGAAGAAGATGAAACGTCTGCCTCCCAACATTATCAGAGTTTCTGATTGAACTGATTTTGTTTTTCCTGAAGGTGATCGTTCTGATTCTCACAGACTTAATGAAGTAAATTTATTCCTTCAATATACTACAAAGAACAGTAATGTTAATGTTCACGTAGACTTCGACGGTCCTCAGAAGTATTTACCGTTTCTTTTTCCGGGTTGGACCGTGTCAAGTTGTTATTTGCCGAGCTTTCGCACATCCTGTGATGGCTTCTTCAGGGCTGAATAGAGAATGAAAACATTCTCTTTTCAGCCCTGAAGAAGCCATCACATGATGTGCGAAAGCTCGGCAATAACACCAATTTGACACGGTCCAACCCGGAAGAAGAAACGGTAAATAGTAATGTAAATGTTGAAACTAAAGAATAAAATCTTGTGTAGTTTTAAGTCCTTTCTGACCGTACCGTATCTATTGATGCACTCAAAGTAATTTCATTAATTACTTTTGCTCATTAATAACGTATTAACCACCATCACAAAAATAAAATGTAAGTTTTAAATAAAATGTCTTCCATCAACGTAATTTGTTAAATACGAAGAATACAATTCTTGTTTTATCAAGTGTCCCGTCAAATAATTTCTGACTTCATGTGACTCCAAAAAAAATTTTCGTTGCGCAAATACATAATTGTGAAACTATCAATAATTAATTTAGACCTCAAAACGAAACAATTTGACGAAACTTCAAATATTTTATTTCATTTCATTTTTTCATTTACATTTATTACAAATTTAGAAAGAAATAGTTTACAATTACAAGCCTTACTTTATTCGGCGCTTATAATAATAACTAATTGTCTTGGATGATTACGCCACTATCACTTGCTTAATTACCGCGGATTTTTAGTGGGTTTTCAATTTTTTTTTTTTTTTTTTTTATATAGTAATATTACAGAATGTTTTTATTTTTTTCAACAGAATGTAATATGTTATTAAAGGTTATAGATATATATATATCCAGTAATTGGACTTCAACAGAACAAAAGATAGGGGAAATCCACCTGACCACATAAAAAAAAATAAAATAAAATTTTTGGGCAAAAGGGCAGATTGCAAAGAATGAAATAGCCAAAATAAAGAAAATATACAAATAGCTTCTTATATACTGATGATTATAAATATAATTCCGGTTCAGGATACATTATGGTTTATGTATGTCATATTATCAAGACAAATTTTGCTTTTGATTAATGCAATATGCAACATCTTGAACATTTAATAACTATCTTCACTAAGATGTCAAAATTTCATGAACAATGTCAGAAAAACAAGACCATTTTTAAAAGGACAATTGTTAATCTGTCTTTTGAAAAGGAAAACTAAATTACTTCACTTACAGATTTCTCTTGCCAGATCAGTCCTAAATTTATTTTTTATTTTTCATGGTATGAGATGGCACGTTTGAATTTATGTGAAAGCCCGCCGGGACGTCCTTTAGTTCCTAAGACTGCCGCGATGGCGCGGTGTTTGTAAGTTCGGTAGAATTCCGATAGGTAGAGCCTCTGTTTAGACTTCCCTGCACTCTGTATCCTATTAAAGGATCAGGCTGCAAGGCCAACAAGTATGTTCCTTTTGGTTTTTCTTTTTTTTCCCGCCACTCAAAATAAAATAAGTTTTTTGAATTAATTTTTTTTTTGTGTCACCAACCTAGCCCAAAACTTTCTAACTGAAAGTTGACGTTTTGTAGTGAAAATGGCACTCTAAATTAAAAAATATTATAATTTTTTTTTTTTTTTTTAAATCTAGCAATGGTAACTTAGTCAAGGTTATTGTTTCTTTTTCCTTTGGGCCAATTTCGAAGGAATGTATCTATTTACTGTATCTGTTGTTCCCTTGAGAGAGGTTTTGAAATTTGTTTCGACATTTTTCCGTTCCCACTCGCTGAACACAAAATATATTTGAAACTTAAATTTATAAATGTAAGTGTTTTATTTAGAGAACAAATAAAAATTATGAAATTTATTACTGTTAGGTTTATCGAAAAAACAAATATTTCAGGAGTAATACTGTGAAATTAACAAATTTAATTTGTTAAAAATCGGACGAGTAGTAGTGGGGGTTCCATGAAATGTCAAGCAATGAATTTTTTTTTTTTCAATTGATAAATTTTTATTTAATACATCCTGTCATTTAAGATCTTGTAATTTGATGATTGAAAATAAATAAATTAAAAATTAAATTAGTAAATAAAACCTCAGTTTGCAGGGAGAAGGGGCCCATTGACCCAGCTGTAAACAGACTCCAACACTAGTTTTTCTGAGACTATTGTGTATTACTTCTAGTTAGAAGCAAGTGTTTTACCAAGGGAGTTCTCTTTTTCTCTAACACATGCCTCGCTTGAGCTATCTGTTCTTTTTTATCCATGCGACGTTCCCGCAATATTTCAACTTCGTCCAATCTTTTAGAGACAAATTATATAATTTGTAAAATTCATCATTCACTTTAGTATTCTATACTAAGATGGTAACCTTGTAAAAAAAAATAAAATAAAATAAAAAAAAGTGCCCATTTAGCAGAATAGGCAGAATTAATAGATATATAAATACAGCAATGGATTTTGGTCTGATAAAAAGTAATTTAAGGCTGAGATTACTTTTAATTATAAATAAAAGCTTGTCCTGAGCCATGGAATGGGATGACAACCTGTATAGAGCCTCTCCCTCTATGACCCCAAGTGGTTGAAAGGGAGGCTAACATTATAAATTTCAAAAAAGACTGATTGTATATTAGATCTTTATATATANTCAGGCCGGAAGAAGGGATGAAACATCCCTGTGTGAAGGGAGTATGAGACTTCCGGTTGATCGCCCCCTTTGTCGTTCTGGATAATCCATCCAATCACAGGAGGCCTGTGTCTGGTCTCACCCTACGTGACAACCTCTTCGTAAGCGTACTTCTAGTCTGAATTCTTTGGAGGGAGGTACGCAGGAGCAGCGAAAACCAATTCCATCAAGCACAGACAAAGTCGGATGTACTTTAGACAAGCTATAAAAGAAGGCCATAAAGGTATAAATATGGACTGGCTCTTGACTGTTCAAGAGGGACAGCTCTCAACATTTATAGTAACATTCTTAATATATCTTCTTTAGTATGCGTTTTTCGTGAAGGATTGGGGAAGCGGAAACAATCATTGTTACATTCTTTACACCTTCTTTAATAATTATTAAATGATTTTAGTTGGGGTTCGGTCTAAGTATATCCAAAAATACAAATTTAAAAAAAAAAAAGGATTTTTTTAAAGATTATCTGCCAACGTTTCGGTTTACGTTGTAAGCCATCTTCAGGGCTGCCTATCATGAAGACGAGAGTGGACGTCCTGTCCCTAAGTTCACATTTCCATGACTAGGATTAGTATGTTTGTATTTTTTTGGATCTACTTTGACCGAACGCCAACTAATATCATCTAATAATGATATCTACAGTCAAAAAACTCTCCATCTTCTTTAATAATAATTTTTTTTATAAAAAAAAAAATTATTTACGGTTTTTAAATATTCGAAAAATATCTTATATTTGGCTTTGATCATGATTTAGTTACTCTGAAATAAGATACTCTCTCCCTTCATTAACCGCACAGCCCTGAAAAGGCCTGAAATTAAGGCCGAAACGTTGGCAATAATAAACAAATTTTTATTATTTTTTCGATTCCTAAGACCGAATCCCCAACCAATCCTTCTTCTTTAACATAGACGGTCATTTAGCTATCTCCAAAGAAATTAATTTTTTTCGTAACTGTTACAATAACGGAGCTATTGATGATTTAACCTACCTTATTGTAAACCTCAGTTTTTGTAAAACATTGTTTATAAAGTAATCTAGGTTATTCTACCCCAATGATTGAAATAGGGGATAGAGGGTCAATTCCGGGTTTTATTAACAATTTTGTTATTAATCTAACAATTTAAGAACATTCCTGAGTAAAATTAAGTTTAAATAGGTAAATTTGAG
>KZ807597.1:308881-321418 GCA_000696205.2 Oncopeltus fasciatus | reverse complement strand
CATTCTCTTTTCAGCCCTGAAGAAGCCATCACATGATGTGCGAAAGCTCGGCAAATAAGAACAATTTGACTCGGTCCAACCCGGAAGATGAAATGGTAAATACAATTATTAATTGTTATTAGTATTTGAAAATGATATTTATCTTAATAAAGCAATGTAAATATAAGTAAAAATTAATTTAATGCATATAAGTATTGTCGAATTTATTAATTAATCTCATTATAAGATAAAATTATTTTCGGTTTTTATTCTCTTAAACTCTTCCTGTACATGAAGGGCAATAAGCTCAATTTATAGAGGAGAAAGACTTGTCATAAATAAAATTTTTACGCAGTTTTTTCATAATTGATTCTTTTAAAATTGCTTTTTAAATACTTATCTAAAGTGCGTCTAGATTAGTGTCAGCATAAACTCTGCTGGCCTGCAACTTTATATTTACACTCCTCCTTATTTTTATTTTTTTTTGCTGTGTTAGCCTCCCTTGCAACCACTTAGGGTCATTGGAGGGAGGGGCTATCTACAGGTTGCCACCCCATTTTAAACACCCATGGCTCAGGACAACCTTCTATATTACAAATAAAAGATGGACCTGGGCGGGATTTGAACCCGCGGCGTCAGGATTGCGGAGTCCCGTACGGATCCCCTGAGCTATCCTGGCGCCCCAAACACTTATCACTAAACTGGCTCAGTAGGATAGAGATTTGCTTGGATTAACGATGCCACTATCATTTGCTGCTGCATCAGCAACTGTCACTCTGAGTGATGCGTTCTAAGACCTGCTGTATTTGTAAGGGGGTGGTCAACTTATTATAACTCTTTTTAGGAGTATGGTAATGTCCAGAATTATCCCATACTCCTGGCTTATATTTGAAATCCCCCCTCCTTCGCATCTCGCCGGCGATATCTCCATCCCTTTTGAGTATTCTTCCTTGTGATAGTTTTCAAGGAGCGGTTAGATGTTCTTCACAGCTTTTCCTATGTATTATATAAGATGAGTGTATGCGCGAACATACACACACAAATACAAATATATATATATATTGATATATCTGAGTAACTCCCAGTATAAATTGTAAATATTGTCTTCCCTAAATGTTTGGATTAGCAAAGGAATACTACACAGGAAGAAACAAACCAACGACTAACTGTGTAGGAAAAGTAGGTCATACGATGTCTAATTTTTCTCCATTCCTGCCTTTTTTCTTTTCTTTTTTTTTTTTAATTAATATGGAAGTAGAGTATTTTCTGTCTTTGAGAATAATTATATTATTATATATTAACTCTTATAATTATTTTGTAATTAATTTGTAATTACTTATTATAACTTCTTAATTGGTTTTCCGTGGCATTGATACACTAAATTAGTTAATTATTTATTTATTTAGTATCTTCTGAAATTCTATATACTTTATCAAAAATATAATACTTATGAGAAAATTATAATATCAGCTTTTATCTTTATGTGTCAGGGTCTCATGAAATCATTTTTTCTTTCGTCATATTTAAATTAGCTTTGATTTAATGAGAAAAGCTTGGAATTGTTTAGGGGCAGAAATGTGACATTTTCGAGCAGATTTCATGGGAAAGAAAAATAAAATTTCAAACCTGCAGAGATCCTGCATTTGAGACGCTGAAAATATGGTCCTTTCAAAAGTTTACATATGTATATGCGTGTGTGCGTGTGTGTGTTTATGTACATAAACTTTGGAAAGAAACATATTTTTAAGCTTATCTTTTATAACTATAAGAAAAGATCATTAATGGCTCAAATAGGTAGAAGGAGAGTAGTGGTCTACAGGTAAAGCAAATTGCAAAACCGTAAATATCTTAATTGCTGTTATAAATATACGAAAAAGCTTATTGACCGTAACATGTATTAAACATAATTTTCTAAATTTTTTTTCTGTAAAATATTTACGAAGAGATATTGTAATTATTAATATTGTAATTTTCCAGTGAGCCTTCTAATTTGTATAATGCTGAAGTCAAATTTTGTATTTTGAATTTTCATTGCAAACCCCTTAATGAAACCAATTTTGTTTGAAAGAGAAAGAAAATTTAAGAGAAGATTTAATTATAGGTTTAAAAGAAGGCCAGAAATCATAATAGTTTTATCTTCGTTTATATTTGAATTTCGAAGAACGTTTGTAGAATACGATATGTGTAAACTGTAGTTTAATACCATGTTCTACAGCATTTTTACGAAAAATATTTACGAATGTAACTACAGTAGTTGAGTGCTTTCCTCACTTTCGTTCAGTCGCAAGGCTTTGTGGTCTTTCCTTTTACAAGGGCTACAATCCATAAAACATATTTTTTATTTTGTTTTATTAGAGGCCAAGCCTTCCTGAAAAATGTAGTATCTATAACCATATATTATTGTTCTGATTCGATCAAGGTAGATGCAAAATATACGTTTAAAAAATGTGTATATTTTAATTGCCTGCAGACGTTTCGGCTTAGATTGTAAGCCATCTTCAGAGCTATCATGAAGGCGAGAAGGGACGACGTGTCACTTGGATCTTATGTTCATTACTGAGGAGCCGTGGATCCTCAGTAATGAATAAGGGATCCAAGTGACACGTCGTCCCCTCTCGCCTTCATGATAGCCCTGAAGATGACTTACAATGTAAGCCGAAACTTCGGCAGATAATACAAATATATTTTTTTATATTGTATTTTAAATTATCAACCTTGAACAAAGCCCAACAAATTCTCTACTATTAACCTCCACGGTCAAAAACTCTCCATTTGAATGTAATATCTATAATGTCCAATATATATTTTAAATTTTCTGGGAGGAAAAAAAAACTTAATGACAAATATAGTGAATTAATTTATTTTTAAAAATTAAATTAATATTTTCTATATTAAGTTTCTATCATTTCATTAAGACCAACAATATTCAAGATTTTCTATTAAAACATACAAATTATTTTAGAGATAGTTGGTTGACTGTCGAGCTTTATGGTCGAAGACTCGTTCTTAGAATTTAAAGAAGTAGAAACTAATTATAACCAAGAAAGTTTTAAATATTGCCAACGTTTCACACAGATTTCAGGCCTTCTTCAGGACAATGAAGGTGATGTAAGGAGTAGAGTGTCTCCTGCTTTAAGGTATCTCAATCTTCTTATTATCAAGGCTTTTAGTTTACTTCCTTTCAGTTTAGGCTTTTAGAATGATTTAGTTATCCTTGAGCAGAAGACTCTCTCCCTTCATCACCCCTATTGTCCTGAAGAAGTCCTGAAATTAAGGCCGAAACTTTTATTGGCAACAATAAAAACAGTTGTTTTTTTTTAACAAATTAGTTTCTACTACTACTACAATTTCCTCCTCATCAAAATTATTATTTGTCGCAACTATCAGTACAGAACTGTACTAAAAACATGACGAGAGAACATCTGCTAGGCACTGAAACATACATGTCAAGAAATAAAAAGAATAAATTAAATTAAATTTAAAAAAAAATCTAAAGACAGTAATGTATACATGACAGCTATAATGGTCGATTACTTGACGCCTGACAAGTAAAATTAGATTTCTATTTAAGGATAAGATACATGTAAAAAATAAATAACTAAAAACAAACATGGATAGATTAAAAAGAGCCTACTTTCTGAAGATGTCGGATAAAAGATTGAGTGTGCCCACACAGAAGGGGTAGGGCGTTGATTATCTTGTCGCTGGCATGCGAGTGAGCAGCTTACACGGATCAGCTGTCAGAAGTATTTACGCTCTAGACTGATGAATCAATTGATAAAGAAGTATACAATGCCTATCGGGATAAGTCAATGAACCTGCAGGGTATGCGATCTGCTTAACGGTGGCTCCTTGTTCCTCCGATGTCTGCCGAAGAAACTGTGGGGAGTTTGTAGGACGCACTGGTGAAAGGTACGGCCTTATAGAGGGTTGTTTGGGGGGCTGGGGGGTTGCTTTGATGCAATTTACTCAAAACTTGTTGAGTGTTGCAGAGATCCGAAGGTCTGTAATCCAAACAGATTTCCTGTTGCTTTAAAGATGGACATAGATAGGAGTAAATGTGACCTATCTGATTACAGAGTCAAAAAAGGCTATGAGTGCAATGATGAAATTCGCCGACCCTAAATTGCGAAAGCTAAAAATATAGTCCGTTCAAAATTAAATATATATAAATGCCTGTATGTGCTCTAGGATCGGTTTTCGGTATGCAAACATTTCTGCAAGGCGTAATTTCATAACACTTTTCTTGTTAAAGAAGAAAAAAAACGCACATAAGGAAAGATATTTCACAATGTAATTCAGTGTTTGGGCCCTCTTATTTTGGTAATGTAGAAACTGTATTCAGGTTTTTCAATAATAACACTTGTAAGAAATTATTTTTGGTTGAATATAGATATGGAAAAGGTGGGGTTTAGTGCGAGACCAAATTTTAGAAAGAACTTTTTATTATTATTATTTGAATCGTACAGGGAGCTTGAAAAAACTCTACCTTAGCCGGTAATCGAACCCATCCCCCCCCCCCCATTCCGGGAGGGTGCGCTAACCAATTACAACGAGGGAGCTGAGAATAATTTCTAGTTTCCCGCACTTCACTTCACTACGAGTCTGACCGCCAAGTATGACGAATATATCGTCTTGTACTCGGCGGGGCTAAAATTGCTAGTTATTTATTAGACTCTCGTTTGGCAGAGGGCCACTAACTGACATTCAAATCATGATGATAATTGGTAAAGTAATCCTGCATTTCATTATTAATTTAAATCGTACCGGGGGCCAGAAAACAAACTCTCTACCTCAACCGGGAATCGAATCCGGTTCCCCCACTTTCCAGGCGGGTGCGCTAACCAACTAGACGGGTGGTTAGCGCACTCACCCGAAAAGTGGAGGACCCGGGTTCGATTCCCGTCTGAGGTAGAGCTTCTTGTACCATTCAAATTAAAATCAAATGTGAGATTACTTTACCACAATTATCATCATGATTTGATTTTTTTTTNATTAAATTAGAACATATAAATATTTTATTTGGTTGTGGTTTTTTAACCCACGTAAATTTTAAACAATTAATGAGAGGGAACAGAATAAAAAAATCTATCCATCTATCCAGTGAGATAACTAGCTAGTCCTTGTGGTGTAATGGTTTAGCATACCGGCCCGGATAGCAGGAGATCCAGGTTCGATTCCTGGCTGGGACAGATAGATTTTTATATTCTGTTCCCTCTCATTAATTGATTAAAGAAGAACATTTCCCTGTGTTCCAAAATCTCTACCGCCATAATTTTGACTTTTTACAGGACAGAACACTCTAGCTATCAATCAGACGGATTTCCCGTTAACTTGCTGGCGTATCCGTCTAACTCTCACCACCATGTTCTGAAACATATGTTTTGAATTATGCTTTCGGACATTCTCTTGGGGATTAAAGGAGAAGTCTCCTTCAAGATCCATCTTTTCAGCATCTGATCGATATCTCCCGCCATAATATTACTAAGACCTTCCGGAAAGTTGCTTTCCCGGCGAGAGAGAGCGGGGGTGGGTTGGGGGTTGCCCGGGGGTTGAAGGGGAAAGGCAATAAGAGAGCGGATCTGTTTGGACAGGACAAACAGACGGCCTCTGCCGGCGGAAATTAAACCTCATATTAGCATAGCGATACTCCAGCCAGGATCCGATGCGGGATTTACATGTTCGCACGCGCTCAGCCACGCGCCACGTTCATCTGTTCCTCTGATAGGAGTTCGCTACTCTCCTGTTACAGCTCCTCACCACTTAACAACAAATCTCCCATTGATTGAAGTCCCACAACCTACAGAAACTCTGTAGGAAGAAACTGCGTAAATTAAGCGGAACTCCTATGTTTCATAACATAAATAACCAGGAAAGAGCAATGATCTTAAAAAGAATTTAGGTGTTTTTCGTAAAAGCTTTACAGAAAATAAGTTTTTTTTTACCATGAGAGAGGTGTCAATGGTCACCTTCTCTCCTCATGTGATTGATATTGTATGTCATTTTTTTTCTCTAATTCATTGTGGTGATCAAATTACAAAATGTTTTAATTTAACAGAATGTAATAAATAAATAAAAGTTAAATAAAAAAAGAAAAAAAGTTTTTGACCCCACTTTGGTTAACATACTCTTCCGCAAATCAAATAAAAACGGAGATATCAATAAAAATTATGGCCTAAACCTCCACTTCCAGCTCAATTGATTCTAACCAAAATAAAAATTCAACCAAGATTTTGCAATATACAGCCTAAGTATGGAATTTAGTTACTTTATTTTGTAAGAAGAGGGCATATGAATTTGAATTGAAAATATATTACTTATTATGAATTGTTAGGAAAAATATTACACATTTGAAAATATTATAAATTGTTTTTTTCGGACTTTTTAAAAATATTGAGATTTATCAGTTAATTTTAAAATCAATGAGACATAAATTGTTTTTTAAAGAAAATAATTAAGAATAATGCAATAGTTAAATAAAATGATTGCCCTCTAGGTTAGTTAGTTGATCAGCTGGTTAGAGGCAGACAACTTACCCTTGAATGCCAGTCATCTGTCACTTGCTCACGAGCTCCAAGTCAGCTGTGCGAGGGGCCTTTCACTCTCAGAAGTCACTGTATAGGGTCAGATAAATACAGCCCTCTGAGGGCAGGGTAGAGTGTTCTACCGAAGTATATGGAGTGTCCCCTTGGGGTACGCCTTCTTTTTGGGACGGCGGTGGCTCGTGCGGCCCTGGGGGTGGGGGAGGATGTCTGGCAAAAGAGAAAAAATAAAGGTGGCCAAAGAGAACTAGGAGAGACCTGCTGCCGGCGAAGAAAACAATCTCTGGCCTGCACCTGGCGTCTCGAGCCAGGTGTGGTGGGGGCCGCCCGCACCCCGGTTTTCGTGAGTCTGTGCTCGAACCCCGAGAGGACCGTCATGTGGTTTTTCGACTTCTTCCTGGATTGCGTCGCTCAGCAGAGAGACTATTATGTCTACGATTACCCTTATTTCCCCATTCCAAAAGTAAGATTTTACTATATTTTTTAAAATTTTAATACATTTTTATTTTTTAAATGAATTTTTTCTTAGTTTGACATAGTATTTTCCATTTATGGAAAAATTGATTTTCATTGTAGATAATTCTAAAGATAAATAATTTTATTTACTTCATTATCCTACTCTAAGATGGCTAGATAGATTCTAAAAGTTATCAGTAAATTGATATTCTTAGCTTTGACCTAGAAATATTCAAATTAGGCTTAAGTTTAATCGTAGTCTGACTTGTGACTTATGTTTTTCAATACATATCCCCTCAGATAGAATCTCCCAGTTTTTGTGTCGCCCGTCTTTTTCACATCAATGGTTCTGATAGTATCGGTGAGTTGTATTCTCCGATTCCTAAAAGTGGTTCTCAAAGAGGATTATATACGAGGTGCTTCCCATGGAGGTAGGAGGATTTCCAATATGTATATGAAGTGTAACCCTTTCTTCTTCTTTTCTTCTTTATCAGTATGTCTGTCTGTCTTATCAAGAAGCACTTCTGGCCTGAAATGTCAAAGAGCTCGTTGCTGGAACCTGTTTCCGGTTGTAGACTCCTTCCTAACAAAGAAACTTGAAAATAGTAAAACAGATGTCTCGATTGCTGGGACATATCCAATTTCTTGTGCAACTCCTTGAAAGTTTCTTTCAAAATAGCTTTCGTTTTAATTGCTTATTTATTTTAAATAATATAAAATTAAGACAGTAATGTATACATGACAGCTATAATGGTCGATTACTTGACGCCTGACAAGTAAAATTAGATTTCTATTTAAGGATAAGATACATGTAAAAAATAAATAACTAAAAACAAACATGGATAGATTAAAAAGAGNATATCCTATTTTTAGATGAAATTTATTTAACTTTACAGTAAAAGTATTTAGTTTGTATTTATTGTATGGAAATTATTTACCTGTATCCATTATATTTATTTATGAAAATAAAATCAAAGGAGTTATTCTAAAAATATATGAATCACATCTATTAACAATTTTGTTGGTTTCTTTTATGGTATTAGAAATTATTATTTTAAAAACATATTTATAAACTCAAAAGATTTCTTCTTTTAGTCATCTTAATTTTTTTACATTAATTACATTATTTTTATGTGTAACTGCATAAAAATATTACTGGCTATATTGAGTTTAATTTATTTTACAATTTCAATTATTTTATATTGTCATATGGTGTCTTTTGTCAAAATATTTGTCTTAGTAAAACGTTATTAATGGCCATTGGAATGAATTACTATGAGATCCAGTGTTTTATATATTAAAAATAAATGCAATATTTACCTCTTTAAAATTCCTTTAAATTATTTTTTGTTCATTTATATATATGCAATTTTAAAATAATTTTTGTCAAACGTTCGATGAGTTCGTTTTTAGCTGAAATCAGGCAATCTGTCAAAAAGGATGGTTTGGAGGAATATTAAAATTTATAATAGATATATCTTCATAATTTTTTGCATCATTGAATGTATCTTTAAAACAATTTGATTAAGAAAAACGCATCTTAAGAAAAATATTTAAAAAATATGTTGGAGGGTTGGATAGACTCCCTTATTTTCTAAATATATAGAAACTAACTTCAGTATTTTTGAAATCAGATGAGGTTTGGAATAAAAGCAGAAAGTATGAACGTAATGACATTATAACTATCGTTGCCAAACCATGTATTGATCTTGATAGGTATTAAATTTAATATTCTATATTTTATGAAACTTTATTACGAAAGACGCTAATTAAGTCATATATTTAAGACTTTAACTACGAAGATTGTTATATCCTATATATAGGACATATATATATCACTATATCCTCTCGAACAATCCAAAGCCGTCGTTAGTGATATCACCATTTACACTCACTGCTCTCTTCTGATAAGAAAATAAAATAAGTCACCCGCTCTTATTTTTTGTCCACCATTAATGAAACATGGGAAATTCCTTAGTTTACGCAAATCTTGCTGGATGGAGTTTTTTTTATTTTTTATTAAATTCAATTCAATAATAATAATTCAATCACACTGTTGGAAAGGATGTAATTATTAAACAATGCAAATATAAAACTAAAAAAATTAGTAGGACAAATAGTTAAAAAATTGCAAAAAAAAAATATATATATTATAAAATATGCAACAAAAACAAATGAAATTTGGTACTTGTCAGTTTTACCATTGGTTGACACCAGCGCTCAGGTGTCACTAGTCTTAACTAATCTTGTTTTCTTTTTAATGAATATTGTTTGAGATCAATGTTTGATTTTTTTTCTTTTTTTTTACGTGATTCATTAAATATTTAATTTCTTGAAAATCGTTCATTTTGAGCATTGTAACCTGATATGTTCTAAATATGTAGTTGAGGTAAAGGATACCTAAGCCTATTTTAGTATAATTAAAAAATATTTACTATTTATATAAGTAATTAAAATGTATGGCTATCAATTAATGATTTGTATTTGTACTTGAAAAACTGTCATGTACAAATAAAATTCATGATGTACTGCGCTGTCAGGTGATTCCACTAAACTTGTTTCAAGAAATGTCATTGAGAAGTGTTATATTCTTGGAAGCTTTCTAGTGACAGATCCATTGTCTGCTAGTCAGTGAATTATAAATAAACAAGTTATGTGATGCAACTAATAGGTTTTCCCTTTGTAAAATCCTGGGGCCCTTGAAGAATTTAACTTTCTTCTTAAAGACTAATAAAATAAAATAATCTAATCCTTTTGGACAGATTGAGTGAAATTCACTTTATTTGTCACCATCTGCCAGCATTCGAAAACAAATTTGGGATGAATATATATAACATACTTTTATATATATATTCATATATACATGTATGTTTATAGATAATTGAGGACCTCTTGTGATTGTGGAATCAACATACTCTTTTTGTCTTTAAGTCACGACACGCACATGTACATATGTGTGTCTGTGCGTGTGTGTGCGGCGTGTGCGTGGATATGTATGTGTGTTTGTGTGTGAAGAAGCAAAGATTAACATTTGTCTGTAAGAGTTCTACCTCTCGCAATTTTAAATAAAGAAATCTAACAAAATTTGAACTCCTTATAATATGTATTTCAACTTATTTTTGCTAAGCATCGAGTGAGTTCGTTAACAGCTAGTGGCTTAGAAGCAGACCAAATTGAAAAATCGCTAATATTTCCGTTACTATAGTTACTAGATATTTATAAATGTATCTTCAATGTCTGAGTTTCCTCCTTAGTCAACTGTATCTTTTAAGTAATATCACAGTTATATACATGTTCAAGCAATTATTTATTATTTGCATAAAGTATAATAAAATAATGAAATTTTAATTTATTATACATCAACTATTATCACATATTGACTTGACTTCACAAGTGCTATTGTGTCATATTGACCTGATATCACATGCACTATTGTCTCATATTGGCTTGAAGTCACTTGTGCTAATAATATGTTTATTTCATATTGATTTGACCTCACATGTGCTTATGACTCATATTGACTTGATGTTTAATTTTCACTTCGGTCTATTATTGACTTGATGTCACGCGTGTCATATCTCTTATTGATTTGACCTCACATATTATTATGCCTGATATTGACTTGACTTCAGATCCGTTATTGCCCGCTATTGAATTGGCATCACAAACACTTTGGTCTCATATTGGCTCGAAATCAGATGTGACATTTTCTTAAAATTGACTTGACGACACAAACACTATTTTCTCACATTCATTTGACATCACATCCATATTTATTCATTCGCTATTGTCACATATTCGCTTTACACAAATTCACTATTGTCTCTTTTAACTGTTTGTAACATGTGTTATTGTTTTAATATTTACTTACATAACATTCACTCTTGTTTGATATTGACTTTACATAACGACCTGTATTCAACCAATAATGACATCGTTATTATCTGTTTTATAGTCATGATGGATTGGTACTGTAGAGTTTTGGCCAATCGCTTATTTTTAGATCATTATGCTGTTAGAACTATGAATTTTTTTTTTTTTTTTTTTTTTTTGCATAATCTGTAATGTGATAACATGACTTATGATAAATACTATTTGATGGTTGTGTTAACAATTTCTATATTTCTTTATATTTTTAGTTTATTCTTTGGATCCCTTCTATAAGAGCTTGTTTAAGAGGCCTGTAGGTTAGGAGTTACTTGGATTTAGTTCCAAATACCCTTCAGACGAGAAGGGATGGCATTGTAGATTTACTACCTGGAACTGAGCTTGGGCTCAAACCCCAGTGAACAGTTGCTGGAAGACGCCTGCCTCTTTTTTGTTCAGTCCTTGTGGGCTACACAGCTGCTTAGATAAAGCAGATAAGATTTCTGAAACACGTGCTGGCTTATCTCGTTCAAATTTATCTACTTGTACACTTACTCATTTGCCATTAGTGAGATCAATTTCGAGATTTTTTTTAATTTAGAATCTTTCGAGTAAACAGTGCTAAGTAAGATAATATATTTGTTTATAAATATTAATTTTGTTGTGGTATATTATCCCACTTAAATTTATTATTATATTATTTTATTGATAATTGATATTTATATATATTATATTTATTGGTAGATTTTGTATTCTATTCCCTCGCATTTATTGTTTATATTTGTTTATGTTCTGTAATGTTTTTTTTTAAACGAAAAACGCTAATTTTACGCACATTTTTCTCTCCGACTTATAGATTAAATTTCCTCATTTACTCTTATTTATGTTCCCTTTATTGAAACATGAGAAATCTGCTAGGATTACGTTGCATCTGCGTGAGGGACTGGGTTAGCATATCGAAAGGGTGTTGCACAAAGTGTATTGAGAGTAGGTTCCGCTTCCTGAGGTCGGTTTGTGCAAGTTGTTGGTGCAGGTGCTTGCTGGTTTTATTGTTGGTTATGGTTATTTTTGTATATTGTGCGAATAGCAGTTTGCATATTCTTGACTTACTTTTCGTACAAATATTTATTTATATTTGCTTCTTGTTGAAGAACCTTCTTAAGAAATAAATTTTCGGGCGGGGAAAGTAGACCACCAGTAATAATTATTCCATGTTTATTAAAGAGAGCGGTAGCGAGGGAAGAGTAACTGTTTCGTGTTCTGGCGTTAACAGAATAGCAGTCGCAGTTAGCGGTTTGTTCTGCTACCAATAACAGATCCATACTTTAGACCTGCACGCTACCCTTCCACTTCCCCTACATACAATGGGGGGTGAAGTGGTTAAAAATTTATTATGCTTCCGATGATGTATTTATTTATTTATTTTCGAAAATAAAATAATCAATTTTATCTAGAAAGAAATGCCTTAAGAATAAGCATAACTATAATAAATTTTAAAAATAAAAGGCTAAATGGACAGTCTACTAAATTAAAAGAAGAAAGAAAACTTGTGACACGAAATATCTGAAAGTTTTATTAATAACATAGTTTAAAACACTAATTAACGATCTATTGTATAGGACAAAACAATAATTAGGTTATTAAGAAACATAATAATAATAGTAATTATGAATATTAATAAAAAATATAAATA
>KZ807597.1:267462-280171 GCA_000696205.2 Oncopeltus fasciatus | reverse complement strand
CGCTACTCTTATATATATATGAGGACAATGCCCACAGCCTAGTATCTCTTCACTTCTCACTGACGAAGGGCGAGAGATCCCCGAAAACTTGTGACTTTTTCTTTTTGTGTGTGCACTGCACTCTCTATCCCTCCTGTCCCCAATAATCTGCTATTTTCACATCAACTCCTGTGGGAATGTCAGAATTCCGAATTGCCTTTCCTCCCATCAAATTTGAATTAGGTGGGCACGGGTTCTGACATATGTGCCCTCATTGGGCTCGTTGGAGGATGTAGAGTAAGAACTAGACTTGTGGCCTGAATTTGGCTGGGCGTCCTACTTCTTCGCGCGATTATCGCTCGCCCTACTAACACTGGCTTCCAGAACCGGCGGAAGCACAGCCTCCTGTATCGCTATCAGATATATTTAGAGTAATTCCTCCGTTTTTGGTATTTCACTAGTAATTATGTCCTTGAGAATCTCTCTCTTCCCTATACATTATCGCATCTTATGCCAGGACTGTTCCATCATTTTAAGCTCAGCTTTGTCAGATCATGCGCACCGGGATTTCTGTATGCAGATGGAACAAACATCTCATAAAAATGATAATATCCTCTTTCATTAATTAATGAATATCCAGAGGGAATGTAAGCCGAGCGGATTTTTCACAGTATGTTTTCAGAAGAACGATGAGAGAGAGAGAGTGAGAAAGAAGAGTACTATCTGGAGATGAGATAGAGATGATTATCCTTAACACTTCGCTCCGTGTTGCTGAAGAATGAGCCGGGAGTTGAATAATTTATCAGTCTGGAAAAAGGACTCGAACGGGGGTTGACGACCCCAGAAAGTAAAATACCTCCGTAAATGAGGGGACTCGAAAAGCGAAATGAATTTCTTCTGGAAATTTATGGGCAGGCATGGATCTCAGACGACCATGAGAGCAGACCTCAACGCGCTCTCTCAAGAAAAGTCTATTTGTCAGAAACTTCATTTGCCTCTAACCAGTGGAGGAACAGTGCCCATTTTATCTCTGTTTGCCTCAGGACTTTGTCATGAACTAAAGAAAAAAAAAATCCCGTCACTCATGAGTTGCGTAATCTAAGCCGATTTCCCATGTTTAATGAAAACTGAATATAAGAGTAAGTGAGAAAATTTGATTTTTTTTTTTTTTTAGCTGGAAAGAACAATGAGTGTAAAAGGTATGACCACTAAAGTTTGCTCTTGACTGACCGGGAAGGTATATTGGTAGAGGCGTTAATTCCTTCCTTAATAAGCGTTTTTCATAAACATGTTAAGGATTATAAATGTTAGAAAATTACGTTTCATACATATTATATTCTTTAAACTCTTTCGTAATTAAATGAACAAAAAATATTTACGGTTTTAAATTTTCGACCCTCTCTAAACCCCTTTTTTCCTTCACCTCGATTTCACCAAAAATGAACTCTTTTAAGGGCTCCAAATTAAATATATTAAATGTAGCTTTCTCAAATATCCTGCTTAATATGTATTTTCCCCTTGACATAGTTGATAATATAAATGTCTCTTATCTGTAGGTAGGTGTCGTATTGTTTTACTTTCACCTGTCACTCTACACAAGTTAAGAAGAGTGACAAGTTAAAGTAACAAATTAATGAAGTAATTCATATAGTTTTTAATAATTTTTTATGCATAAGGTTTTCTTCTTTGCATAAATCCTGCTGACCTAAAAAAAAAAGACCAATTTTTTGGCGATGGAGTATATCATTGGAGATAAGTAGATCAGATAATATTTCTGCATACTGAAGGACATCTTCCCCTGCCAGTTCAGCCCTCATTTACTGGTGGGTCTGAAGTTTTAATGTTTTATCTTCATTTCTACTTTCATGGTTAGGTTCAAGCAGGAAGTACTTCTGAAGGAAGCTTACATGCAACAGTCCACTTAACTCTAATGGCGTCGTCAATTGAAGTTTCATTATCACTTGAACGTACCCATGTTACATTCCTGGAGGCTCGAGGTTCTCTCGCTCCCACTTCTTGTTCCTCCTACTTGCTAAGCAGGCACGTCTGCATTGCTCGTGTAAGCTTCTGCTTGTATGTCCTAGCGTACACTGCTGCCTCTTGCTTCAGCCATTCCTCTTATGGTTGAGTTGTAGTATTAGTGCCATGGTCGGGAGTACTCCGCTTTGTATTCCAGAGCCCTTTTTGAGACTTACCGCCGCCATGTTCAGAGGCCCCCCGCTCGTGAGGACCTTGATGTCATGGCGGCTCACGACGCGGCTTAGAGCCCGGACTTTACCGGGTCGTGTCTTGCGGACGTGTGCTTTCTCTTGGTGCAGACCGCAATTGCGGGCCTGATAGTGTGGGGGGGGGGAGAGAAAATGTCTGGCGATCATCTTCCGTCCGGCTTGAACTCCGGAGTCTTGTATGTAATTTTAGGCAGATGCCCCGGAAAGGAAATCTAGCTATTCACATGGAGAGTTTTTTACCGTATAGATTATGGGGTTAGGTCAAGCTTGATCCAAAATCCAGTCATGAAAATTTGATCCGGGGGACAACATGTCCCCTTTCGTCTTCATAATAGCCCTGAAGATGGCTTGCAATAAAAGCAGAAAAGTCGGCGACAGATAATGAAAAATACATTTCTTTAAATTTTATTTTTTTGGATCAGCCTTGACCGAACCCCACAAATTCTCTACTAATCTAGTTGTTGGCGTGCAATTTTTAAAAATTTAGGAGACCAAATTTGGAATTCCGGCTTACTTAAGAAAATCATTGAATGAGTTTGTTATTGGCTAAATTATTCGAGGAGAAGGGGGTTTTAGTGGGAAATGAAATTGAAAAACGTCAATATAATCTTTACTATTAGAGATATAGAAGCTTCTTAGAACACTATATGTCTAACATTTTTATTTCTGTATTTAAAAAAAAAAAAGAAATTAAGAAAAACATTAAAGAATATTTATATGATTAGCTATTTATGATTTGCATTGCAAACCTTTGAAAGATTTATTTTTAGTTGAAATGGGATGACGTAAAGGATAAATTTAAAGGGACGCCAAAATTTATTATTCTAATATCTTCGTTGTAATTTGAGTTACGAATAAGTTTACAAATTATAATAGTTGTAAAATTATTCTTCTAAAGTTTATTTCCTACAATGTTTTTAAGGAAAACGCGTCCCCCCCCCCCCCCAATCTTCCTTTTCAATTAGTCTAATGATCCTCCCTACATTTTAGGATCATTGCTCTAATTTATAATAATATTTTATAAAATACTGGAATTCTGCTTAGATTTCGCTACTCTTGCCTGAAGAATTATTTTTATACTTATAGTTTTTTGGGGGATTTGGAATTTTAAATTTTAGTACACTTTTCCATTATAAAACCTTTAAAATGTATGTCATTGTTCTTATTAATCCTTAAATATGTTTATGTTACAACAAATTTAATATAATATTCAAGAAGATACATATTCTTTCAATGAATTTAGTCATATGTGTTTGAATGATGTAGGGCATTTATTTTTTTGTGTAATTATTTTGTAACGAAAGGAATCTGAAAATTCCTGCAAAATTGTTTCCTTATCTGTATTTATTCATTATTTTTAATCGCAAAATATGAATCTTGAAGAAAGGATTAAAGAATAATTATTTCAAACTAGTGCATTACCCCCCACTTGCCAGCCCATTTGATTATGCTCCATTAATTCTCTCTTCACTTCTACTGAAATATATTCATTGAAGAAAAAAAAAGTGTTTTCATTGGCCCTATGTGTTAACTCAAATGGTTTTATGTTATACTGTTTACTTTCCCCTATAACAAAAATATAGGCATTATAACTCTATTTTGAAGTAGAAATTAAGCATACTATTAAACATACTTTTCAAGTGCTGTGTGATGTAATATTTCCTCCTAGCCGATATGGATTTCTTATTCAAAAAGAGTATACCTCTTTGCCGAAGCTCTATTTATGTGCTGATCAAGGGTTCTGAATTTCCATTCCTGTATTGCTTCTATTGTTGAAGAGTGCCCTCCCCTGTAAGGAAATACAATTACTCAAGGGGTTTTGGACTGCTTTGTCTCTTGTTTCCAGCCATTGACCTCACTCCAAAGAAGAACACGGAGTCCTGCAGTCTCTATCCCTCAGGACAGCAGGAGGATGTTTAGTATCGATTGTTAATTGACTATTGTATGTAAATTAATGTATTTTTAATCATCTCAACCGCTATTCTTTCCTTCCTACTTACAAAAACACGACTATCCCTTGGATTATAAAACTATGATTTCTAAAACATTATAGTTGAATTTTTTTTTTTTTTTTTTTTACTGGAACCATAAAAAAGTTTACCCATGGATTTAACCTCTACTTTTCATAGTATTTCATGGTTTTTATTTATTCGATATGTGTTTGGCCTAATGTAATTGTTGAGGGAATTTATCCTGGATATATATTCTTCTCAGGATCTGCGATATTTCAAACTGGGATCAGTGTAAGCCGTGATCATTTAACGCCACAGATTTAAATGATGGATGTATCCTGGTATCCTGGATATAGTACAATTATTTTAGAATTATAAATTTTTGTAGTTTAAGCCCTTCGTCTGTAATGTATATCTCAATTAAAAGGAGAAAAACTTTTTATTTTACTAAATGTTTATTCTTCAAACAAGCTCATTCATAAACTACCACCTTTCTTATCTTTATATAAGAACATATTTCTCTTTTTTTTAGATCTTTATACATAACAGTCTAAAGCAAATATTCTGTATGGATATATTTTAGGATTTAGTAATTTAAAACATTTTTCTGGAAGGGTTTTGTGTGAAATCAGCATATTATACAACAAAACAATATTCCCGTGGAAAATAACAGGTGAAATTTACGGTTACGTGTTAGGTTTTTGAGTTCATTAACTAAAAAAAAAAGTTTGCATTCATTTTAAATGCTATATTTCATTGTTATTATTATGAAAGACTGTTTAGAATTTTTTGTTATATTTATTTTGTTTTATGTTTATGCAATGTTTGCTTTTAAATAATGATAAAAATTATAGTTATTTATGGTATTTGACTATAATAAAAGATGAATTTATTTATTTTTAGTCACTTTGCACGAAAGGAAATTTTCTTATCAGGCAATCTTATTTTTTAATAGAAAATATTGTTTTGGATTGTATGGGGGCTTGCCCTAACCCCTGGGCTACGATACGAGAGCATACATTTTGTTTTATTTTTCTGTGCTTCTGCTTTTAATGTCTGAGTTCGTTCTTAATGCGCTCCTAGGTACAACCAGTTCTATTCAGTTAAGTATATTGCATTTGATTAAATGAAATCAGACGGCAAAAAAAGTATAATACTGACTTGCTTCTCTCAGTTTTTTTTTTGTTTTTTAATCGCTCCTTCCCTCCTCAAAATCTAACAGAAATATATAAAGTCTATAGAACATTTATCTTGAATTGTCTTGAACTAGCCTCGGTTGAAATGGTCTCCTTTGTTCAGTTAAGTGGTAGATACGTCCTAGTTAACACCTCAAATCTAGAGATTAAGCATAACTCGTTAACTTCAAAAAGTTCAAAAAGTATTTACTATTTATATTGATTACCGGTATTTTTAGAAACACCTTTCAGCACCCCTCACCACGCTCAAAGCACAACTTAAATATAAGTCGCTAACTAACAAAACGTTTCCTATATATAAGTAATTTAAAGTTGTTACTGAATATAGAATATTTAATATGGTTTAGATGTAGTGTTACACAAGAAAAAAAAAAGTAGGGATGGTGTCTGTCAATAACTAAAAGACAAGATTCTTAAATCGGATTTGGAGTGAAAATCGCTGTTCCAATAGATATTGTGAAAGTCGCTTGGTTGGGAAGTTACCTATATGTAAACAGTTACTCGGACTATGCTGGTAATTGAGTAATCGGTGATTTGTTGAGCGTACTCCCGTGTTCGCAGCTATCTCCCATGTGATCCAGTAGGATAACTCCCCTGAACTCTCCCTGAAAGGGCGCGATTGCGGATCTCAGGAGAAGCAATCACCAATCACGAGGAGCAATGCAACGCTTGAACGCCTGGGTTTGCTAGAGCAAGCGGCCGTTACCTCACTGAAGCTGAGACAAGAAAGGGGGAGGCCTTTGACTCCCCACTCTGAAATCCGACCAAAAGAAGAAAAATACTTCTTACCCGAGAGTTCAGAACAATCTTTCACTTCTTGTAACGAACAGTGTTGTGCTGCCGGGTAGAAAGTGCCTTTTTAGAATAAATAGTCTCTAGAATTTTTTTTGTTGTTTCTCAAAATACCCTTCTTCTTATGACTGTCTGAGTATTTTACAGTTGAGGGATGCATAATTTAAAATAAATACCAATTTCAGTATTATATTTCTTCCCCAATTTTTTTTTTTTTCTCCACAAGACCTGAACGTCGGGAAATGCCAAAGCCGAATAATTCAGGAATTGCCGGGCTATCCACTAGAATACAAAGAGGGAATAATTCCTTAAAAAATTGTTGGAAAAAAATCTTAACAGCGTTCAACGTTTCTAAAACTTATTGAACATTTTTGCGACAGAATCAGAGGGGAAATAAAGGAATTCCGAACAAACCGCCCACTATATTTATTAGGACTCTTTTTTAAGGTCTACAACCTTAGCTTTATACATTTTCATCGTATCCATTTGGATTATGTCTCAAAATGCGGCATGGTTAGTAGGTGGTCTCTCTCATTTTGACAATATTCCGTGTTCTGCATAATAATAAAGTTGAGTGTGACATATGCATGACAAAACGGAATATGTTAAGCGGGTTAGAGCCGAAGAAGGAAATAGGTACCGGTGCAAGTTGGCGGAGAATAGAAGAAGAAGAGGAGGAACAACAACCAGCTCAGGGGGCTCCATGGCGAACCGGATCTAGTGGCATTCATACGGGAAAACCCGTTCAAGATGGAATTAACCACTTAAAGTGAACGCCCGCCGATTGACTTCTTCAGAAATTTGTATACGGCAAGTGGCTGCTGGAATCAGGAGAAGAGGGTGACCAGGAGCCGATGGCTGGATGATGTTGAGGATGACACTATGCACCATCGAGTAGGATGTTAGAAGCGAATGGAAATCCATGATTGAGGATGCCCAGATTTTTATAATTATTATTATAAAATAAGTAAGAAAAAAATATGAAGTAAGTGACACATACACACTTATAAGTAAATATTATAGGCCGTATTTCAGTTTTAAATGATGAAATTCGGCATGTAGCTGTTAGCAAGCAAAGCAAATGGCTATATTGCTATTGACCAAATCTAAATAATTTATTTCGATTACCTCAAATGTACAGTTTGAGTAAATACAGTTATATATATTTTTTTTTGTTTGTTTGTTTGTTTTTTTGGTTTAAAGTAATAAAACTCATCACAAATTAGGTTTTTTTTTTGTTTTTTTTTTTACAAAATAAATATTTTTGATTACACAGCGAAATTGAACAAATAGGTCAAATATGTTGTTTTTCTTAATGAATTTAATGTATGTCACTAGAGTGGGATATTACCAAGGGCCTAGTAAATAAGATTTATTCGCCAAAACGCTAGTAGTATTTAGCTCAGTGCAATGAAACTCAATATATTTATAAAAACTTCTATTTGTGAAAAATATATTCATTAAGTGCGGGGGTTTATGTGAGAAGTAAAATTTAAATACAAATTTACATCAATTAAGATACTAGGCATTAGAAATTAACTTAGTTATCGCAGCTACTGCGTGTCGGATAGCTATAGATCACCTAAGTTTAAGTTAAATTTTGTATTTAAATTAATTTGTCATAATTAATGTTAGATTATCGTCGAACTATAGGTATGATGTGTGGGGAACACTCCAGATTTTTTTCAGGTGGTAATCATTCCCTCAGTTTCTTCAGTTTCTATTTTTTCTTCTTGTCGTAACTTTCATTTAGTTGTGTAACTAATATAACATGTCGTCTCCGATTTCATGTTTCATAAAAATTGATGTTCTGAAGAGCTATTAAATTGCTTATTTTAAAGAGGTCTGGCCAATCTCGATCCCCTACTCTGGCAATGCATTTTTTTTTCCTTTATTTTTTTCGAAAGTAAAACTTGCAGTAAATTTCACTGTTACTGGTGCTTAGTTATCTGATATGAAAGTCGCTTATGTAACTGTGACTATTAGACCCATTGGGAACTGTTAGTTGTGCTCTGGTGATTCACGCTCTTACTTCTCTTCAACTCAAACGCCTGCATGATTTAATTGTTTAGCTTGGAAATGGGCTCAGCCAAGAGAATCATGATTTGATAATGTTTATTTATTTTCTTCGTGAGCCCAGAGTCTAGAATTCGGTAAAAATGTACTGAAAGAAAATAAAATTAGTAGATACGTCCTAGTTAACACCTCAAATCTAGAGATTAAGCATAACTCTCTTATGGTTGAGTTGTAGTATTAGTGTCATGGTCGGGAGTACTCCGCTTTGTCTCCCAGAGCCCTTTTTGAGACTTACCGCCGCCATGTTCAGAGGCCCCCCGCTCGTGAGGACCTTGATGTCATGGCGGCTCACGACGCGGCTTAGAGCCCGGACTTTACCGGGTCGTGTCTTGCGGACGTGTGCTTTCTCTTGGTGCAGACCGCAATTGCGGGCCTGATAGTGTGGGGGGGGNAAAATATAAATTTATTTAATTTCTTGATAATAAATAATTCATTTTTTATTACATGTTTTTTTTAAATTTTAAATTTAATGTATTAAGAGGGGAAGAAGATAAATTGGTTGGGTAGTCTATGAATACATCAATAGATGAGGTTTCCGTCAGAAAAGAGTTCAGAAAAGGGGGTTTTCTGGAAAAAATAACAACATAAGCCATCGTGGCAAGAATTGTCTGGCAAGCCCGACTAATAAAAATATAGAAAAATGGGATGGGTGTTTTCTGGGCCGGGCTGGCCAGACACTCTTGCCAAGATCAACAGCCTTGATTATATAAAAAGATAATAACGCGTTGAAGAAGCAAAAAAAAAAAAAAAAAAAAAATGTTGGCATTCAAAAATAAATTCTCATAAGTTTTTTACAAAAATTTATTTGTTTCTTAACTCCTTTCTCAAATAACTTCTTCATGTACCTTTAATTTAATTAGGCTGGCTCAGAAAGTTGGAGGGAGGCGCTCTGTGCTCCTAAATATATTAGATATCTTGAATATAACCCGTAAGAATATTACGGAACATAAATAAGAGAAAATTATGTTTTACACTTACTTTCTTTCATAATCTCTTCTTCCTTATCATCTTCTTATGCCATTTCCAGCGCCGAGGAGCCTCGTCTAAATGCGTCTATTCCTCCCGGTCCCCGCACAGACTCTTCTGAAGGCTTTTCCTTCTCTTCTTTCCTGTCCTCTGAACAACCTTCAGGTAGGAGATCCTGGGACTTCCTCGCGGCCTTCCCCCACTGGGCCGAACTTCAAGAAGGTTTTTTTTTAGGTTCTCTTTCCCCATTCATCCGCCACACATGGCCGATCCACTTCAGCTGCCGATTCCAGCATGGCCCTTAAGTCTGTCACCCTAATTTAATTATATATAATTTATGTATAATTTTATAATTAACCAACAATAACCAGCATATTGAAAATTATTTAAATTTGGTTTTTCACTAATGCCATCGCTCTTTCTTAATCGATTTCTATAATTTTCGAACTCGCACAACATTTTTTTCTAAATAAACTTAAATGACCCACTGTGATTGCAATGCCTGAAGAAAAAAAATATATAATAAAATAAAAATAAGGTTACATTTGCATTTTATGGGTAAACAATAGAGAATAGGCCTAACACTACTTGTTGTATTCTAATATATTTTCTTTAATTGGTTTATAGAAATTAGATGCATTTAAAATGTTTTCCGTTCTTTAATTTCTTTCGTAAATCAGAAAGAAGATATCTACTGAAATTTTTAATTTCTATTTCCCCCCAAACTCTATCTGGCTATCAACTACACATTCAATATTTTATGGTCAAAATATTTTGAATTTTTAAATTAGCAGCCCCATTCTTAGAATCGAATACATTTTTACAAGTCATCTAGTGGGACCAACGTGAATATCTTGATTTTAGAGAGAGAGAGAGAGAGAGAGAGAGAGAGAGAGAGAGAGAGAGAGAAGTAAGAGGTAAATGAAGTTGGTTGAATTCAAATTACTCTGCAGGTCACTGTATGCAGATGTCTGACATTTATCTAGCGGATAAGCCCGAAATTCGTCATGTGCTGTGCGAGTTCAAAATATATGACGCATCGTGGCATTGATCTTTTTCAAACCGTGAGTCAGATAGTGTGCCGTCTGGCAATAAAACGAAATATATTTTCGAAATAAATTTAATCTATATAATAACAATTGAAACTATATTATAATGTATTCCATCCAAAAACCATTACTCTCTTGAAAATGTATCCACAATTTGGATATATTTTCAAATTTGGTCTTTTCCTTCCCTCTCCATTTTCGAAGGAATCTCTCAAGGAAATCATTTCTCCAAACCGGTTCCGTTATGCGACTTTCGTAGCATATTTTCCATTGGAGACGAAGCGTGGTTCTTAATTTATCCAGATTTAATATTTAATTTTTCTGTAAACTGCAATTTACCCTACTATCAGATGGAATACATTAAAAACTTTGTACTTGTCGGATTTAAAAACATTTTATTTTTTATTTCCTTTCCTACACCAAATGAATCGAGTCTATTATATTCTATTCCCTTCAGTTTATCATAAAAATACGATGGTTCACCCCATATTTTGCTACTGAAACAGACCCCATAATCTTTTCCCCGTAAGGTTTATTTTTTTCTTATTGGCTGTTTAATCACTCCCTAAAAATTAAAAGAGCAAGTTTTAAAAACAAATATGTAATTTTAATAAATAATTATTCATTAGTAAGCTCTTCCCCTATGGTTTGAGGCAAATGTATTAGTTAATTTCAATTTTAAAAAAAAGTATTCGTATGGCTGCATGAATGAGAATGACTTCTTTCGTGATTTCAGTTGTTGGGGTCATTCTCAGATGCACATTGTGGTCAAGAAGTCTTGCTAGACCATCAAGTACGAGTTATTCCCAGTTTTATTGTGAATGTGTTCACGAATGTCTTTCCTGGCTGAAGTAAACAATATCTTGATTTGAAATGTTTCATGATATTTGGCACCTGTCATCTTTCTAAGTAAACATATTTCATCTACACTTATATATTTACAACTTCTCCGAAGAATAGGTAACAACCAACGAAAATATAAGTGTTTGACGTTCCTTCCACGAGGTATGTTGCTTTAATCATAGGATTGTGCTCAGAATAGCCTTTGATAAGCTTTTCCCGAAGAGCTCTGAGAGCAGACAGTCCTATGCCACTTACATCCTTTTGAACCAGGAATAAAAGCTCAGACGACAGTTCTCTTATGCCAAGACATACTGAATATAGAAGCCCTGGCTTATAGGTCTCAAAGTGGCTTTTGTGTCGAGGCGGAAGTGACTCTAAAGATGTCTGCTCCCCGAGCTGTGGATCATGAAGGCAGTGGCTTCCGGTGCGGATGGGCGCGGACCGACCATACGACACCTGTCACCGGCCCTAAATGGACCTCTTCTGTATGCGTTTCCTCCGGCCGGCTTTTGTAGGTATCAATATGCACTGCGCAACTCGCGCCCTTCCTGAATAACTATGTGCAGGCGGGAGAGGATTCAGAGTAGGCGCGGAGAGAGGAGGATACGAGTTCCCTCGTATATCATTTCCAGGGGTTGTAATTTAGATAAAACTGAGGGGGCAGTGGGTATATTCCGAGGGGAGAAACGATCAGGAAGTCGGGACGCCTGGTAAGCAGAGGGAATCCGCCCGGGTCTCGTAATCCTGAATCTGTGTGTTCTAATCCCGCCCTGGGCAATCATTTATCCAGAGATAAAAGCTTGCCCATAACCATGGGTGTTCAGAATAATAGGGCTACCCGTAGATAACCTCTTCTACATGATTCTATGTGGTTGTATAAGGGTATTTAATTAAATAAAAAAAAGGGAATCTGTAGTCTAGCATTCAGTCGTGTAAAAAACCTGAGTAAGGGACATCATCGTCTGTAGAAGTCCAGTATATAAAAAAATAGATATAAGTAATAATAATTAATGTAATAATATGAATAAATAAATAAAAATATTTTCTATGGGATGTTGGTTGACCGTTGATAATCACGAGATAGTCGGGTTTGGAATACAAATTGGTGAACCAATATGGTTTCATTTTTGCCAACGTGTTTCGGCCTGAATTTCAGGCCTTCTTCAGGGCTATGGTGAGTCTCTCCCTTCATTAACCCCATGCCCTGAAGAAGGCCTGATATTCAGGCCAAAACAAGGCATGGGGTTCACCAATTTATTTCAAAAAATAAAAACATATCGATTCACCAATCTGTTTTCCTTTGACCGAACCCCCACTATCTCCTCCTCGTAAAATAAAATATATTTGGAGTTAATTAGTTGACCGTCAAGCTTTATGAGGAGAGGTTAGTCACAGATTCACTCTTGTGATTCTTCTCAATCCAGGGAACAAAAACAACAAAATGGAATATATTCCTCAATACAAGAGATTAACTATAAGAAACTATTATATAAACATGTTCAAATAATAACTTAAAAGCCTTTAAAGCAAAACAATTATAAAAAGTTTACTCATGTTGTTTGTAGTTATAAGGCGCTTAACTACTATGGCATCTGCTATTTTACCTATATATATATATGGTATCCTGG
>KZ807597.1:255239-267416 GCA_000696205.2 Oncopeltus fasciatus | reverse complement strand
ATAATATATTTATATTCGACTGAGGCATATTATTATTTAATAATTACTATTATGTTTGAGATATCAATATCATTTTTTCTGAGGTATTATTTTAGAGGCATCATTTTCTTTTCATTAAATTTCAGTAAATCAAAGTCTAATTCTAGAAGTACAATATCCCACCCCCTTCCCCCACCCTTAATGGAGCATGGGATGGCAGACAATTTCATCAGCTTTTTAGCGAAACAGCCTATCTCTTGTGAAGCATTCCTTCTTAGCCTTTGTTGATGAAGTATTACCGCTTGCTTAATTTTAGTCATCCCCATTAAAAGGCCTTCAACAATCTCCCTGATTATGTGGACTTTTGTAATTTTCACTTAGTATGCGAAAACAATTAATTAAAATTAGTTAGCAGGAGTTACAGACCATTCCAGCCCTTAGCATTTGCTTATCTTTAACAGGGTTTCATTAATTTTTATATATATCTGTTTTTTTCTTTAGTTATGTATATATTTTCCCTTTACATCCTTCATGCACCTAATTTTTATTCCAACTCAATATTTAGTTTTGTATTACTTTTCTATTTCGAATTACATTAAAGTAACTTTTTCAATCATTTTTTAATGAATGGTGTAAGTTCATAAAATTAAGCATCATCATATGACTGGTCGGACGATGCCTTTAAAGGCTGATGATGTAAGACCGCTTATCTGTTTAACTCATCCAAAGCGCCCTCCTCAGTTTCGTGTCACTTTGATGTCTCTTCAGGAGATATAAAATGAGCCTTCCTCTAGCTAGGCCATTCCGAGGAGTATATGATCCTGAAGAGGGAGGGGTCTTGTTAAACGTTACCAGCAGGCCATGGAAAGAGTTAATTAATTTTTTCCCTCAATTAATGTTAATTACTACTTGTCTCACTATAAGATACGGCTCAACTAAGGAAAGTGTCTTCCATAGCTCTTTGAGAAAGAGGACATCTTTTTTTTTTTTTAAGTTTTTTTTTTTTTTTTCTGCCTCTGCCATGTTCGATCACTCTTAAATTGCTATAGAGCTGTACAGAAATGAAACTGATTTATTGATTTGACCAATAACGCTTCTTAAAGATGATATTTACGAATTTAACTACGATAGCTGAGTACTTCCCTTAGTCTTCCTTTCCCTACAGTATACTACCAGTAGTCTTGGCTTTTTTATCCTATTGATCTCTTCGTAAGATATTATCCGTCATGTTATCCTCATCTTAATGGCACATGGGAAAGCTGGAGATCCTTATTGAACGACTTTTCTTCCAGTCATATCGCTTCTTACTTATAAGCAAACTCTTAAGTAACATTTTGGCTTCCTCAGCTCTCTGATACAGTAGACAAGTTACTTAAAGGCTTTTCCAAGTCCTGCCATAACCGTTATGTGAGGAGGCGAATTGCGTGTTGTCGCTGCACCATGGCGAATGCTCCTTGTCGCTGCCCGATGCCTCCGCATTCTTGCGAGCGTAGAGGAATGGTCTGGCGTGCTATACAATGCAATCCCACGTGACCCACTTTGTTCGCGAGGAGTTCCGACTCGTGGGAGCGTGGAGGTTTTTTTTCTTCTCATTTTTACCCCCCCGTCCTGATTTATAGGATTTATTTACTACGTACTTACCGTCACGAAGATACTGTAGTTTTGTACAAAAGATGTTTATATCCTGAACTGATTTTCGATTAATTCTTGTATTTCTTTGTTTTTCCTCATTTGCAGGAAGTTATAACGCAATCACATGAGAAAGGTTACTCACTTATATTCTAAAGGTACAGTAGGCCAAGAAAATTCACAGTCACATATGCATGGCCAAAAAAAAAAAAAAAAAAAAAAAAAAAAAAAAAAAAAAAAAAAAAAAAAAAAAAAAAAAAAAAAAAAAAAAANAAAAAGAAAATTTGTTGCCTGCACGAAAGATTATCCAATTAGTCTTCAATAAATTCATATAGGTAAATTTATTAGAATATAATAAAATATATTATTGATTCATTAAATATAGAATACACAATAGGACGAGTATTAATAAAATAAAATTTCTACAATATTTAAAAGTGTTTTAAAAATTATTACAAATTTCCAATTACATGGCCAAGGTTATTTTTCTTAATGTAATTATACGTATAGCTTTTAAATGTAAAATAAGAAAATGAGTTTGTTCTGAAGCGAATCAAGCGAATGTGAGTAGAAACATTGCTTAAAATGTTTTTTTTATAGCAATGAAACAACACAAATTGGTTTATTGATAAAATAAATAGAGAGAGCTTTATTATTATTAAATATCTTAGAATATTTATTACAAGCCTTGGGCATGGCAATATGAGAAAAACATGGCAATTGATTGGCCTTCTGCCCAGTATTGTTCAAATATATTTTTACGTTACCCAAAAAGTTTGGATATAAATATTTATCAGCTACGACTCTGAAGAATTCGCTAAGCCTACGCAGTTCTGCAAGACGGACTTTTAATTAAATTAATGTTGTCTAAATGTTTAATTACTGGAATTAAACTATCCTTAATATCCTTATCTCTGTCCAATTGCATTTTCAATAGTCCTTAAAATATTATAATAAAATCAAAATGATTGAGACAGAATAAAATAGGGGTTCGGGGGGCTTAAAGTGTTTTCGTCATAAAAATGTATGAATTTAAATTTAAAGTCAGTTCTTAGTTCTGTTTCTGTTGGAAGGTTTATTAAAGAAATGCAAATGGTGCTGGGGCCCGCACCTTTCCCACTGTTGATGTCAGTGCATGTTTAATTCATGGGCGGTTTTAATTCGCTCCATCTAACCTAGATAGCAGTGCTGGGCTGCGACCAATCCGAGTGACGCTAGCGTGTATTTACCTCCGGGGTAATAGCCTAGAGTTGTTTGTCCAACGGGAAATTGTATGTAATGAAATGTTATTCCAAGGTTTTCTCGTGGCTTACTGCTCTGCCTGCATGTATTGGGTTGTCGGCCGGCAGAGGGCGTCTCCTTACACCAGCTTATTGGGTTGGTGTGATTTTCGATGCGTTGATTCTTGCAGGTTAATTTTAGCGCGGGGTTGGAGGTGTGAGAAACGTAGGAGACTTAGTGAAGGGGAAGTATATTGAAGGAAGATTTCCACTAAAGCGACTTGTCGGATTACAACAGATTTCTCCTATAGAATCTATTCATTTACCGTTGTGTTCATGAACGAAATTTAAAAAAAAAAAAATAATAATATAAATTTTAAATTCATTTATTTGTGCCAGTGGCGAAGTTTATTACAATTAGCATTATCTAATAGTTTTTCGCACTTTTCATATTTTAACTTAATTGCTGAGTGCTTTCGGAATCCGTTGATTCTACAATCTTCGGAGTCGCTTGCCTTGGCGGCTCTAGGCGGACCTAGAGTCGCCAAGGAAGGAACACATAAAAAAGTGAGTGAGCCCCAAAGATGGAATCAATGATTCTTGTGAAAGCTCAGCAATTAAAATACATGAAACCCTAAATTATTAATTTTATAAATATTGTTGTTGTTTTTTTGTGGTATTTAATCCCACGTAAATTTTAACAATTTTTAGTGCAAGGGAAAAGAATAAAAAATCTAATTGTCCCAGCCAGGACTCGAACATGGATCTCCTCGTCCGGAAAGCAGGAGATCCAGGCTCGAGTCCTGGCTGGGACAGTTAGATTTTTTATTCTGTTCCCTTGCACTAAAAATTGCTAAATTATTAATTATTTTTCAATCCCACAAATGACAAAATTACCACTTATTTTATAAATGATTAACCTCTCAATTTTATATTGAATATGAAATGGGATATCCTACGGAAATAATTATTTATTAATTAAATAGTGATTTTAGTTGTGGTATCTTAAACACCCATAGTGCTGGTCAAGCTTTTGTTTCTTAATAAAAGCCTGTGCAGGTCGTTCCCCGAACCCACAGGTTAGGGGTATCTGAACCTGTGATCCTTCGGCTATGCAGATGTGAAGAAAATTCCGAATCATGGAATAAAATTCCATAAGTATCAAAATTTAATTAGTATAAAAACTAATAAAATTTAATTAGTATCAAAAAATTCCCTTGTAACTTTCATTCCACAGTTTAAAAAAAAGAAAGAAAGAGAGAAAATGAGAGAGTGTGCATTTGTGCAGGTTTTTTAAAATGTATATTAACTGTGTGAGGAGAAAAGATACAGTGTGAGAGAGAGAGAGAGAGAGAGAGAGAGAGAGAGAGAGAGAGAGAGAGAGAGAGAGAGAGAGAGAGAGAGAAAGCGAAGGAGGGAGGTAGGGAGAGGCTGTAAGAGCGAAAATGTTAGGATTCCTTCGCGTTGGAAGCCCCATCTGATACGCTTCACAGCTGCATTCCGATGTCATGGACAGTAAGCATAAAATAGAGCTGAGCTGGAGTTTATCTCACTGAACTTACTGGAGCTGGAGAACTTTGCGCGAGTGCCGATTTAAAGTTCCTCGCGCAGATGCTGCGCAAGCTAAGCATTTTTCCCAAAGCTTCACTACGACGTCCATTGGTGAGAGTAAGTGACCAATTATATCTTATGAGCCAGAAGGAGCAAGGAGCGCAGGCAGAACCTGTCTCCATACTCCCCGTGAAGTAAGAGTGGGGGAAGTAGATGTATTTATATGTATATTTTTTTTTCTATTTTCCTTGCATCCCCACCTTTTCTAAATCGTTATTTCGCCGTACAGCTAAATCCTCAGGTGGCATTTGGCGACATGGGAACCTCCCGCGGACTGAGAAATTCGGTTCCGCTGTTGCCCAAAGAAAGGCATCCCCTGTTCGCCATTGTGTCTCAAAGGGGGATTTGTACCTGTCCGTTGACTGACAGCTAGGGGGGACGGATGAGAAATATGCCCTTCCTTAACAGTCAGGGGCAATTACTCTGTGGCGCCCGGCCTGCAAATGCCCGCCCGATGAATCCTTTCCTGTCACCCTCCGCCACGGCCTGGAAGCACATGTCCTTTATTGGTCTTGATTTCTCATTCCAAAGAGATAGAAAAACCTTCAGCAATAAAAAAATTCACTAAACTGTTTTATGTCTCGTTCATCATATTAATTGAAATTGAATGCGTCTTTTATTCAAAACATATTTCTACTACTCAAGATACATAGTTTTCGATATTTTCTCCGGACCTTCCAAATATGATGGGTACTAAAATTTGTAGGATTTATTTTGGTTAAAATATAATAATGTGGGGTGGAGGTGGTATATAGTAAAACTTATTTTCAATGTCTTCGGTAGCGTTATGAAATATTACGTCGGTATTATAACTGTAATAAAAAAAAAATATTAAGAACAATATTTAATTATGAAATAAGGTGATTGAGCGCCTCCTCCTTCCCGCTTCATCACTCCCCTCCAAATTGGCAATCTGGATATAGATCCATCCTCAGGGACATCATTTAGTTAGAAAATGTATTGTAGTTCGGTCAAAGTTGATCCAAACAAAAAAAATACAGTTTAAAAAAATGTATTTTTTGGATCCACCTTGAACGAACCCTAACAAATTCTCTACTAATAATCTCTATGGCCGAAAACTCTTCATTTAGACTTATTTTTCTTTTAGGTTTTTAAGGACATTTCAGTTGAGTATTCTCATTTATATCCACCATTAATGAAAGATGTCTAATCTACTTAATCTGGGGCACCAGCTATTGCCTTTTCTATTTATTGTTATTAGGAATTTGAGACATTAAGAATGGACTTAGCTTGAGAAGGAAAGTTCATATAGAAACAGTCACTACGTTGCTGAGAAATTCGCTTAGTTTAAGCAACTACTGCGTGGCTTTTCATATTTCTCTTATCTTATTTTTTTTAGCCTTCTAATACATCATAAAAAAAACACCAGATTTATAGTTCAGATACGTCATAAATCTGGTTGTTAGTGAAATTAATGTACTCATTTTTAACTCTCAATTTTCCAAGGTTCATCTGCCTGAACTTTTTCCCCTCACTGTAAGATCATACTCAATCGGCACTGGATTGTCTCATAGTTAAAAGAGAAATAGGTGGCTAGGAATTAAAAACAGAAGCACAGAAAAAATATCCATATTTTACTGCAAGCATTTTGCTAAATAATGTAACCAATTTTTCAAATAATTTTGATTTGTGAGACTGCTATAATCGCGGATTGACTGTGGCCTAAATAGCTAATTATAATTCTATTAGGCTCCAGTGACCATAGTATTACTTTTAATTTATTATTGTTAATTAATGAACAATGTAATTTAAATAATTAAAAAGGAATACCTGTAATAATTTTATAAATTAATGTTATTTCGATTAGTTTAACAAAATTAGTCCATTAAGTTTTGACCTTATTTGGAATATATAATTTCTCTCTCTGAAGGCACTAGGGGAACATGTATTTTATATATTTATTTATGCTAATGAGATTAATCAACCCACGAGCTCCAGTCGGCCATGGAAGCTGTCTCATGGGTAAGAAATTCGTATTGATATTGCAATATAGTGTAGTAGTTCATAATTTAAAGAATAAATATGGAAGTTCTGTGTGTTTTATTATTAGTTTTTTTTTTAGTTGGCTTCTCTTTCTTCCAACGACTTAGGGTTATGGAGGGAGGGGCTATATACAGGTTACCACCCCATTCTAAACATCCATGGCTCAAGACAAGCTTTTATTTAACGATGTAAGTTTGCTCAGGGCGGCCTTTGAACTCGCAGCGTCATGATTGCAAGACCCTTTTTCTCCGCGATTTTGAATGATTTTCCTTGACGAACTCCACGGAGACTAGGTCGATGGACGACTGTGTTCTGGGCGCTTGGCCATTAACCCCGCTGCCAGAAAGCCCCGAAATGGGACATAAACAGATCCAGTTTTATGTTGGAGTAAGGGGGGGGGGGGGTTACACTTCCCCTTGTCTCAGACTTTACAACCCCTTCTTCTTCTTCTAGGCCTGCCTTCGCATTATACATTCCCCTGTCGTCATCTGACCTCTCCCAACTTGATGTCGACCTACTTTCCTTTTCATGCCGTGGAGCCAGTAATGCCGTGACCATTTTTGCAGAATTTTTCTCTTACAAGTAGGATTTTGTCATTTTTTTTTTCAACGCTATTTCATCCAAAGAAGAATACAAGTGAGACATATGATTTTTTTAGGGGCGCCAGGGTGGCTCATAGGATCCGTTTGGGTCTCGCAATCACTGCGGGTCCTAATCTCACCCTGAGCAAGCTTTGATCTATAAATAAAAGCATGTCCTGAGCCATGGATGTTTAAAATGGGATGGCAACGTGTAGATAGCCCCAAAGCGGTTGAAAGGGAGGCTAGCACTTGAAAAAACAAACAAACATAGGCTTTTATATTTTTCAACACCCAGGGAAAATCTTCGGGAGAGCTTATATTTCGTTATAGAATGTTATTGCAGTCAGATATATTGTGATACTTGAATTATTATTTTACGTTGCCAAATAACGTAGTTAAGTAAGGGTTGTACAGCGATCAGTCTATATATTCTGAAAAAAAAATTAAATTTGGAAAGGGATTTATGATTTATTTATCATTTACCTTAGAAAAAATCAAACTATTCTTCACGTTGGTGTTATGCGTGGTTTTAAAAAAATTAATATTATTATTATATTAATTCTGAAGAGTAGAAGATGAGAATGCGGTTCGTCCAAATAAATAAATATACACACACATTGTATATGTCTGTTGAGCGTCCACAATTTTTAATATAAAGAAGGCTGAAACCGGTCGATATCTTAAAAATATGGAACAAAATATGTGTAAAATAAATATTATTGTCTAAAATTTATATTTTATAGCATTCCTAAATAAACGCGGATTATGAAATATATTTAAGGCTGTAATTTCAAAAGTTCGACGGGTCCTTTTTTAAAAACTCCATTTTTTATTGTTTGAGTGGAAGGGGAATTAAGAGTAAAGTCTTAATTTATAATTGAGTATTTCGGTTCTCATTTAAGTTATAGAAAATTTTTTGTAATTTAAAATAGGTGTAAAAACTAATTTTCTACTTTTAATTTCAATGTATACCTTTAACTGCTATAATACATTTTACGAAAAACGATTATTATGGGAGAAATATAAGAATGTAATTAGTAGAGAATTTGTTGGGGGTTTGGGGAAGGTTGATCTAAAAAAAAAAAAAAAAAAATCCAATAAAAAAAAATTATTTTTTATTATCTTTCGACGTTTCCATTTGAATTCCAATTCTATTTAAATTCATGAATGTATTTTATGGATAGCTCAGCGCTTCAATTTCCTGTCATTCTTAAACTAGGGTTAGTGGTAAATATATTGATTTTCGTAGCTTTTGCTTTATAAACTTTTGCTTTTTCGTATCAATTACAATAGCTTATTTTCCCTTACAAAAAATAAGAAAAATTTTTTTAGCAACCGTCTTCATTGGCTGTACGTTCCTAAAACCATATATATTTGTTTAAATTTTGTAAAAGGGAGATAGCAAAAAATGTTTAAACACTCAGCATAATGAAAGAGACCCGCAAAGGTTATGCGAAGCTTCTGTCGTGTCGGGGGTTGCGTGAGGACCAACCCCACGCCATGTCACCGAGAAGTGAGTAGCAGTGCCCCCCTGGGGTGATATTGCTCCTTCGTGCGCTGTGAGTGTGTCACCGTAGAAGGATGTTTACGCAAACAGGCTGCCCGGGGTCACTGCGTGTCTCCCACACGACACGGGGAATGAGTTGTAAATGTCATCTGTTCTTTTCCGTCCTATACAGGAAGAGTTTAAGAAAAAATATAGGTCCTTCACGCAGAAGTTAAGGATAATATCCCCTTATAAAATAAGCGGATAACCCATGTTTCCTTAGAGATGGACTTAAATGACAAAATTTTACATAAAAACCATAGTGTGAAATGAGTATAAGAGAAATAATCACTAAACCTGGTTACAGAAATAAACCTGAAAGTACTCAGCTATCTTAGTTAAATTTATAAATATCTTTCTTCCCAAGTTTTTTTTTTTCATATAAATGTTACAGAACTTAAATATTAGAAAAATATATTTTCTACCTTATAAGTTCTACAAAATGTTTCGTAACTAAGACAAAAGCGAATTTTAGCCTTCCTCTAACTTTTCCCCCTACTCATCTGATTTTTAAAAAAATTAAAAAAAACAAGAAAAAAAAATCCACCCAACTCTCGAACTTACACTCTCAAAAATCATACTTTTGCAAAGTTAAAAAATAATGGAGATATTTAGATTTTGAATTTCTGCCTCCCTCTTAGCCTCCACTTCTTCTACATGTCAAATTATTGTGGAAATGCTATTAGAACTCTAATGGAATGTCCATTTGGTTCCCCAAGACGGCAGGACATCTGCAAAGAAGGTCATCTTTGTGGTTTGGTGTCAGACACATTCCCTGTAATTCTTTCGTTGGACGATGGTCTACTTGGAGTGGAGTAATTTGACTGCCAGCTGGCATGCTCAACATTTCACAGAAGAGAGCTCTTCCACCTCCATGTTTTATTTTTCTGAATTCTTTCCTGGAATCCTTTCAGTCCTTTTGGAAGATAAAGATATAGTAATTTTTTCACTAAAAAAGAAATGGATACCGCGTAGTTATTTCAATAAATGCTGGAGATTCGCGCTTTTAAGACTTCAAAACTGTATTACTGATACTTCAGTCACGGATAACTCACCGAGAATGTTCAATAAAGAAGATATTTTTCTCTCAATTTTTTCCAATTTTCTCCTTCGTTATCTTTCTCATCTTCTTCGGAGGTTTTCCCCATTATTCTCTCTCCATTTTCTTCCTACTATGGCCAAAGAGATCTCTCATTTCTGTAATCGGACTTACTCCTCCACTTCATGTTCATTCATTATGTCAGAGCCGTGTTAGCCGCTTAGCTTAGTCGACTTTCTTTGATTGCATCTTCTTCGGGGGTTTTCCCCATTATTCTCTCTCCATTTTCTTCCTACTATGGCCAAAGAGATCTCTCATTTCTGTAATCGGACTTACTCCTCCACTTCATGTTCATTCATTATGTCAGAGCCGTGTTAGCCGCTTAGCTTAGTCGACTTTCTTTGATTGCATTTGATAATTTCTCCATATTTACATAAGTTCATCTGGCTGACTTTCCTGTTAAAAACTGTCAACTGAATTGGTGTAAAATATATTGTAATATTTAGTCAAATTTCGTCATTTTCTCTTATTCACATTCATCTTTAAAGAAACTTTAGAAATATGCTTACATTACTTAATTAGTTGAATTTTCAATCTCAACTTTTCTTTCATTCAGGAAGAAATGTGACTCTTCTATAGATCTCTTTACTCTGAAGAGATTTATCTTTTCGTTTTGACTGTTCGATGTCTCACTTTTAATCTTCGTGAAGCGACGTCTCATCCGTGCAGACCTCGATCCATCCTGAGGAAATGGATTGCTCTCGGCTTCGACGGAAGGAGACCACGACCTTCAATCTCAGTTGGGACAAGTTAGTCTGACAAATGTTCATAGGGAGGGCTCCCCTCCCCCTCCCAACAACCCCTAATGAAGTGGGAGGTGGCTGGCTCGGATGACTAACGGAGTGAGACTGAGCGTGGACTTGTCAGAAGGGGTGAGTCACGGACTTTCTAGAGGGGTGGCTTCCACCAAACCCCCTTCTTATCAGTCCGACCGGCAGACCCTTATCTCTGTGCGGGGATTTATTCTATAAATCCACTACCGGCAGGCTTCCTGCCACTTAAGCCTCTTAAGCTCTCATGAGCCGTTAATCGGCTGATGCCCAGTGGCTTGAGGTTATTGGACAATTTGAAAGGAAATTGGCTGTTGATGGTTGAGCTGCTGAATTTTGAAAATCCCCTCCGTAAAGCTCTCCCCACTTAAAACTTACGCCTTTATACATTTTTGTTGTGCTAAATTTTAACTCTTTTCTCTTAGTGGACAACACTAAGATTGCGTACATCTAATCCTATATACGTAATTCTGCAGTTAGCTTCAGGTCCTTCTTTGTTTCATTAGGTTTCTAAGATGTATTTGTATTTGTCTGAAATGTGACCGTAAATCTCCCTCGGAGATCTCTCCACACAAAACTATCGTCCTCACGATGACTTACAAATTAAGTCGAAACATCGGCAACTGTTAAAATAATTACCCAACAATTTTGGAGTATTTTATTTTTCTGATCCTCGCCGAAACCTTGATTACATCACTAGCATGTTACTTGTAACTTATTTCTTTTAGTAGGCACAATATTAAAATGTACAAATGTGTTCTTTACAAATAACGTCAGTTATTCAAATAAATTACCATAATGTTTCGTTTTAGTTACTTTTCGAACAAAATTTTTCTGGAATGCGATACAATGAATACTAAAAATTATCATCCAATCTTAGATACACATTTTATATAAAATTTATATAAATTGTTTAATTTGTCAATTTAAGAACAAATATCGCTTAACCGCTGACAAATTTATAATGCATATTTTATTGTTCTTGATAGCGGCTGTAATTTGATAAATTAAAACAACATAATTCAAAAAACCGATTAAGGGTACAAACCATTTCTTGTAGCTTGTTCTGATACTTTCCAGCAAAAAAGAAATCAAAATTCCGCCAAAAAGAACCCCCTCCCCCCAATTTTCCACCTTTCGATTAATTGTTTAGTTTTGGACAAAACAAATATTTATTACATCTTAAGCTGCCACAGAAATAAACTATAAAGAATATTTAATTTAATTATTATAATCTTACTGGGTTGAAAAAAAAAAAAAAAAAAAAAAAAATACTTAAGCGCCTCATTTATGTAAAGTTGTCCTTCCCAAATGAAAACGATATACTTTTGAATTTTCTCTCTGAAACTCGCAAAAAGCAGTGTTTTTGCCTTTTTTGCCTGGCTTTTTTTCTCTCTCGCCCCACTAGAGAACTGTGTCGTTTTTTTTTATGGCCGAATATATTTTGCTTTCATGGCCGATTTCTCTTTTGTTTAGCATCTAGGTGGCAGAAGCAACCAACATATTATATTCCATTTTTTTATGTCGTTGTATACAAAAAAAATTAGGGTTAGTTAATGAAAGGTTGGATATGTCGCTGTTAGCTGATTTCTCTTAGGGAAATCAAGCTATTCACGTTTTGAAAAACTAGAATGGAATGAAGTGACGCGTTTTTTGAAAAATTTTCAAGGGACCTTCACGGATACTACATTGGCGAAGCGAAAAATACATTTCATTCAAAATTTATATATGTATATAT
>KZ807597.1:234724-255187 GCA_000696205.2 Oncopeltus fasciatus | reverse complement strand
ATATATATTTATATTTGTTTTTATGCTATTTTTTCTTTAAAAAATGAATAAATATAATAGATGTTTATAAATTAATTATTGTTATCTTTTTGAAGTGTAAATATTTTACGGAAGATATTTTAACATTAAATCGTGGAGGTTTGATCGCCTTCCCTGCTCTCCATTGGTTGGCTTAGAGCCATCTAAACGTTATTTTTTGTAGAGGAAAAAATTTACCCCCTTTCCAGGAGTATTAAAACTTATTTAAGTCCGTCATTCATAAAACAGAGGATTTCTTTTTGGTCCTGCGCGTGAAGGTTTCTGGTATAAGTCCTTTGCCCGCTTCGTGAAAATCTGATAAAGATTTTGACTTTTGAGACGATTCCTTGAGAGGTTTCAGCTATGGGCATCATCCACACAAGGGGGTCACAATAGCCATTTATGTTGATCTCTGAGAGAAAACTATGCCAAGGTGAACAGATGTTCGCGGCAGATCATCTCGTCCAATGGCGCCGTCGGCTGCCCCCCGTAAATTAAGAATTTTATAGTTTTCTCAAAATGGCGGCTCTAAGGTACCGCCTTCATGCCGGGCTCTGGAGAGCCGATGGTGCTCGGCTGAAGAGGACGGCGACCGGTCTGCCCCGTCGAGTCCAAGGACTGTGTCAAGGTCTCCGGATCGTTGCCAAACAAACGGGTAATGCTGTCCGTGTGTCCGACCTTTCACTCGTAACAGAGCCCATGTATTAAACATGAAGTGGCCGTAATGGGTGTTTTTAATGCTTCTGCGACTCCCATGAGAGAGATGTCCATTCCAATCCCCGATGCCTTACTGTTTACGATATCTTTTGTTTAATTGTAAATCTCACTTTGGTGTGGCATCTGAGCAAAGTCAGTAAGCAGTTGGTAACCACGTGAAATACTCGCAACAATCTTTTTCTTTCTCCATGAAGGAATGTTATAACTCCAAATATACAAGAGTCTTGTCACAAATCAGGTGCTACCTCCTAGGCGGTGTCGTCACTCCCAGCTCGAGTCATGTCCTTATGATCTAATTTCCAAGATTGTTGAAGTGATTTTTAAAAAGCCATTCAATTCTGAACCGAGTCTCCCTTGTGGCCAATATCTGAATGCCCCTCAGAGCTGTCCTAAAACACTTAACATAATAAACAATTAATAAGAGGGAATAGAATAAAAAATAAATCTGTCCCAGCCAGGACTCGATCCTGGATCTCCTGCTTTCCGGGCCGGTATGCTTCCATTACACCACCGGGACGAGCTAGATAACTTATTAAATTCCCAATAGGTGGTGTGATAGAAGCATACCGGAAACCAGGAGATCCAGGTTCAAGTCCTGATAGGGACAGATAGATTTTTTTATTCTATTCCCTCTCATTAATTGCTAATATTTACGTGGGATAATAAACTGAAATGACATTTACACCAGACGACCGTAATGTGTATCAGAAGGTGCCATTAACTAGACGTACGTCTATTGGTCCAGAATGTGTACATTTACGTAATGAATTTTCCTTCTGCCTTAAACAGGCCCTTATTTTTTTTCCCCACCCATTCAACATAGGATTTTTTTTTTTTTTTTTTTTTTTTTAAAGAAAGCAAAGGATAGAATCCAAGACTTCTCGTTGAAGCCTCTTTGATATATGTGACAGTGTCTTCGAGTATACAAAGATATTGTTTTAGTAATTCGGTAAATTTATGTAACTAATAGTCAATTTTCAATTCTCCGAAATAAGTCAGTCCATAAAGCACATTTATGACCCTTCACTTTACTCCTAGATGACCATAATTGCCGATTCCTGTATTTATTCTTTGGCTATACATATTATTTTAGAGATTTATTGACTTATTTCTACTGAGGACGTCATCAGGAAGCCTGCATAAATCTCAGCGTAAAGGCAATACGCTATAAATGTTCAAAGGTGCGTTCTGAATGTCAAGGGTACACTTTGCAAAGCTAATTTGCTGTTGAAACATAATTTTGTTTATTTACTTTGTACACAAGTGTTTTTTTTTTTTTTTTTTTTTTTTTTTTTTTACGTTTTCTTTTACTGCCCCTGCAACCTAATTTAACCTAAGGTAAATGCTTTATTTTATGTTTTTAGGCTAACATAAAATATCTCAGAATAACACCCTCTTGTTATTGCAATTATAAACCAATACTCTCTTTACTAATGCACTCCTCCGATTCCTCCTGTAAGAAATGTCATTGATAGAGGACTCGCCGCTTGAAAGCTGACCTGGAAACTCACCTTCTTGGACAATAGCACACGAATGAGATTTTGGAGGGACTACTAGGATTTCTCCGAAGGAAAAGGAAAAGGCAAAACGAAGCGAAATGCTGGAAATGGAAGTGACTTTCTCTGCCCCATCCGCGGCGGTTCTCTTCAAAAGGCATGGGGCATTTCACAATGGTAACCTTCTCCATTAGATCTCTCGGCTACTAGATGAAGGAGTCCAATGAAATTCTCTCACCTTTGTTTCCAGGACTACTTTAGCCTCCATTTTATCGAATATCCACTCATTTCATAATGTAAAGAAAAAAAATTATATAAATGTGTGAGTTATCAATAGAATTTGAAGATTATTGAGAATTTTGGTCTAATAATTGTGTACAACTACTTTAGTCTAGGCCAATAGACTTTTATATTTCGGCCTTGAGGAAGAAAATATATTGGACTAGACTTACCGTCATCTTTTGACCAAAATTCTTAAAAACCTTCAAACTCGGCAACCATCAAAAACTTTACACGGTCCAACCCGGAAAAAAACTTTACATACATCTGATGACTGTGGAAGCCTACGTGAACAACCTTCAAACTATTTATATATGTATAACCTATTATATATTTTGAAACTAAAATAAAAGATGACAGTCATGACCGCAATGAATATCAATCAGAAAAGCAAGAAGAAAAAAGAGCAAAACAAAAATATAAAATATGAAAATAATCAATAAAAAAAGGAATTTAACTTTACACAGTTTAGCTGTCAGACGCCTCTCATGAAAGTTAAAAAATCTCAGAAACTTTCTGTAACTTTCATGATATATATATATATANGTATGTCCAAACACTCCATTTTTTTTTTAAGTTTAAAAATATTTACTTTTAATTTTGAAAAGTGTCCAGGTAGCTGAAAAGCGTTTCACTCCTGAATAAACACTCAAAACGTCCTATGTGATTTTTGAAATGCTTTCCCTTTTTTTAAAAATAAATTTTAAAAAGATTTTTGAAACATGTTAAAATTAAAATAGAAAATTACTGATGATAAGTACTACAAATTAATATTTTTTTCTTAATGGTAATTTTGTTTATATTGAAAAATATTCTGAAATAATCTATTTATTAGTGTCAGTAGCTTGATCTTCAGTCTGCTATTACCACCCTAATAACACCTTTTAAATTATTGGGGATGGGGATGCTAGAAGTTGGTTAAAATACGAAAAAAAAAAAAAAAAAAAAAAATCTATCACGCAGAAGCTGCGTTATTTAGGTAAATTTCTCATGCTTTAAAAGGTTTGACGACTAAGTTTTGCTTTAGATTGGCCGGGAAGTAAAAGTGGGGGAAGTGCTCACTTATCGTAGTTGCATTCATAAATTTCTTCCTTAACGACAAATTTTATGGAACATATCCCTAGGAAATTACATTTGACACCCATTAATTTCTATTAGATTTCTCATAACTCAAATAACAACGGAAATTTTCGATTTTAAAATTAGTCTCCCTCTACCCCCCCCCCCCCCCCCCCCCCCCCCCCTCATTTCCCTTATCGGATTTCAACGAAAAATGAATTTTTACAGATCTTTGTAATGACAAGCCTAAATAACGAATTATGTTTATATATTTCAAAAATAAAATGACCCACTTGATCTCATGAACTGCCTCCATGTCGCCCGATTTTCGCCATTATCGAACTCAATCAACGATTAAAGAGAAATCGATTAAAAAAGAAGCTTAAATACCGAATTTTATATTCTAGTGCATTTTATTTTATTCGTGAAATTTATAAAATCCATTGTTTTTGTTATTTTTCGGAAGTCGCATCATGGTACCAACGTGAATAGATAGAATCTGATAAAATCAGGATTTTCCCTACGTTTAATGACGTCATAAACCAAGTATAAGTTATGGGTTTCGTATTTTCTTACAATTAATGGAAAGATATAAATCTAATTCTAACTTTTTCTTGTTGGTTAAGTAATAACTACAGTTTAAGGATTAGTATTTTAATGTATCCTGTTCGGGAAATGACATAATTTTAAATAACCAACATATAAATATTTTCTTTTTTATAATTTACGACTGTCCTAGAATGAGAGAGAGAGTCAAAGACTTGCGTTTTTAAAAAGTGAAAATTGTAATATTAACATTTCCTGTGAGAGTAACTTGCTCGTCACACAGGGGATGTGGGTGTTGAGAAACATCTGATATCAAGGTTACCTCCGATCCATCACAGACGTCTGGGTTGTTGAACCAAGGACTTCACTTCGCGTCTTTAGATTCTACATTTTGCCATTTAAATTTTGTTTTGTTTCATTCTCTTTTAATATGTTATTTTCTCTCGAGTAAATTGACTACGTTTTGCAATCCCATTTTCTTTTATATTCTTTAAACCGTGTAAAGAATAATTGTACTCGTTATATAACGCTTTAAAATTGAGCTTGTTGTAACATATTACAAACCAGCTCTCTTTGTTAGAAGATATAATAATGGCTTCCTGCTTTGGAAAATGTTCGTATGCCGCCATAGTAGATATCCGAGTATTTCTTCTACTTCATAGACATATCTTTCTATCAATCTTTCTGTAATTGTCCCTGAGAATGCTTAGTCAAGATCTAAAGATTAGCTGTTGATATTTGCTTCTTGTCTAGTGGGCTTTTATGGTCTGCTCCTTATTTTTATTTTTATTTTCATTTTACTTGTATTTAACTCTAATAATTTCTTTATTTTATTGTATGATGCACAAAGCTATTAAACTAGCATTTTGTAATTTTTTATTCTTCTCGATGAAAAAAAATAATCAATAAAAAATACATCCTTTCTCCTTGCATTCCTTGTTGATTAAACGCTTCAGAACGAATAAAAACTAATTATTTTGTTGGAGGTTCGTTGGTCGTCGACTATTATGCTGGAGAAATTAGCCTAGGTTTCGTGCAGGACCAGAAAAATAAAATACTCCAAAATTGTTGGGTAATTATTTTATTATCACTTTTGGCTGCCTGATGTTTCCCATTCGATGAAGAAGGGTATCCAACCAGGACTAGGTGTTCCCAGTAGCAAACTGGGTTTGACTCTGACTCTGTATCCCGTGGGATGAGATCTTTGGCTCATGAGTACCGAATCATAACCACTAAACTACCCCCTTTCTGACAGTGTATCCCATTCCAGTCAGTGCGTTAATTTACAGCACTTAATGCATCTAGTTCGCAATAGAAAGTACAACACTAATGAGTGACCAGAGATTCTTAACACTCTCTCATCTATCCGCCATGTAAGCAAATCTTAGTAATCAAATTCATCATTATTCCTTGTTGATATTATCGAATTTAATCTTCTCATCCTCATGGCTGGAAATACGATTGATGTGTTCTGTTCTGGAACCTCCAGGAGCATGACTTAATTGTCGAACGCAGGAACCCTTAACAAATTCATTTGCTCTGGCATGTTCAATCTTCTTCTTGTGGCGGATAAGATTGCCTTTCTCCTTATACCTAAGTGATTATCCCGGAATCTCCTAGTAATAGATGTGGGTTACAGGAATAGCCCAAGTTAATCGGACATCTACTATTAAAATGTACTGAGTATGTCCTAAACTGTAAAAACATATCCATGTTAATGTTAACAATTTGTGAAAAATTGAGTAGTAGACTCATAAAAAGATTTTTTTTTAAATGCTTTTACCACGATTCATGTAGAATATGAAGATGGAAGCAAAAATAAAATCTGGGTTCCTCGAGAGGGCTCCTCTGTCAGCAGGAGGCGAACATTTGTTAAGCAGATGTGTCCTAATGGCACAATAATAGCCAATGGGCCGTGGCGACACGTGGGGAACTGAAGAAGTTTCGCATCTAGTTGTGAGGTGATACAACTTGACGCCCTAGCCTTAACTGTGTGCTAAAATTGTACAAAAGCTCAAACATTTTTACATTTTAAAACGCTCGCTAAGGGAGAAATTTAGGAATGTAACTAAGATGGTTGTTGATCGCTCGTCCGCCATCTTTTTTCCGAGCCAGTTGTATCACAAAACTTAGTGGTCTTTTATGCTTTTTGAATTCCTCGGCTTCTAAGAGAAATTTCATCACTTACTTTTATTTATGCCCATCTTTATTGAAATCTGCTTAGATTATGCAGCTTCTGAGGTACTTTTTAAACTACTGGTTAGTTAAAACCTTGATTGTATTATTTATCTGAAGTTAACCGTTAAAAAAAAAAAAAATTTCTTTTTTCAATAATAAAGTAAAAACTTCTATAAATGTGGCGCATGAAGTCATAGATAAATTAATTAACTGTTATGTGTCGGATTGTTGTGGAGGGGGGAGGAGTAAAAAAATTTCCATGCAACCAAGGTAACATAAATTAACATATTAGGGGTTGATAAATAAACTAGTCGGATTTTTATAGCATCATGCGCAAATTGTACTTTTTAAAATGTAGTGAAAGTTATTAATGTTGCTTTCAACTTTGAATCAAGCTATTTATATGTATTTGAAGTTTTAAAACTATGTCGAATTTGGTTAAACAACATTTGGTAGGGGGAAAAAAGAGTATATTGACATACATATACTTATACTTCATATACTTCTTGTCATCCTTAGATGTAGATGTACACAATAAAAATTCCCAACTCTTACGATTTGGCATATGATGGTAACTACTTAAAAACAGCTTCTTAGTGCTTGAGGTGCTCAATCATGCTTGGTAAATTCGAATTTGGCGGGCAGCCGAAGCGCATTCTAGTGGCGCCTTGAGTGTTTACCTTAGGCTGGCCAGGTCCTGGAGGCTCAGTTGTTTCCAAACACCTCTTCGATGCTGCAGGCTCAATTTCTTGACCCAGATCCTATTCAATGCTTCATTTCGACCAGTCTTATGTCCGGCCACTTGCCAACTTCTCCCATGGACCGGTTTTTACATCAGTCGTTTCAATATTAATGTGATTTCATTATAAATTCCCTCAGAACAGTGTAACCTCGCTCTATTGTTTTAACTGTTTATTGATTCCCTAGTGTAAAGTTTGCTCAATTGAAGAATTGATGTGATATTGCTGAGACTGATTGTTGTTTAAGTTAAATATAAATTGTATTTGTTTTCAACTCAAGGAAAAGGATTCAACAATTCAAGGTTATGTTGCTGAGACGTCGATTATCATATGTATGTTGAATTGTTACATTTAGTTTTTATTCCTTTTTATTAATTACTAAGTCAAATATTTCTTCTTTAGTTAAAAATCATTGTGTTTCTATATATCTAATGTACTGTCAGTTATTGTTTTGTTTAATTTGAGTAAACCTAAAAAAAACTCTAGATTTTATTTAACACAGAATAAAAAAAAAAACATTAAATACTTATTGATTTTGTATTATAAATCATGAGATATGTTTACTTCTCATATTCTAAAGGGTCTGTCATTTCTTAACCAATTCTGCATTGAAGTGTATAAGTGTTAGTTACCAATCACAGTCAAGTGGGTTTATTAACATTTTTTTCACCTTCAAGAAGCCTTTTGTTTGTGATTTAGTAAATCATTTTTGTTAATATTGGTTTTAGTTTACATTTTCAAACATTTTGATTAATGTCAAAAATGTTGTTCGGTTAATTATTACCATGTATACTGCATACACTGCTTAACCCCAGCCAACTGCTGTGTTAACATGACAACGTATTTATTGATATATCGGTTGTAAGTAAAAATATTTATTAAGCTAGTAGAAGTTATAAGTATTTTGGTCTCATTTGAATAAAATTACTGTTTTATATTCTGTGGGTCGTTAACTTTCTTTAAAAATTTTTCTTTACCAACCAGATAGGTGCATTCTATAGACTGCATTGTTGCTCTCTTTAGCGTAAGAGCCAACAATAGTCAACCGTTCATAAAGTATAGACTACAACTGATTTTAGAACTGTCTGAGCCATAGTCCTACATACTAAGTCATTTAAACTACGTTACATGTGGAGCCCATTTTAAATTACTGGGGAGAGATATGTTTTTATTCCCCCCCCCCATATTTTTTGTGACACTATTAGACTTATCTGAAGGTTTTTTTTTGCCACTGATAAGTCACTTCCTAATGCCTTCAGCTTATCATAATTTTATTGATTAACAAATTAATTTTTAAAACAAATATGTTGGTTCATACTATATTTTCCGTAAATTAATTTACCTGAAAATTTTGAAATTTATTAAACTCAAATAGAAGTAGTGGTGTATAACTGAAAAATTTGAAATTGATGAGGATTCTAATTGTAGTAATGGCGTTAAACCTTTGGTTTTGAATATTAGTTTTAACTTTTTTATGCTGCTTTTACATATGTGCTACTGCCTCCTTGGCCATCTTGGTTGTCCATTACATTCTATTTCCCAATACTCTAGATGACTGCCGCGGAGGACCATCTAGCCAACTTTTATTTATTTGCATTACTCTTGATTTTAATTGAAATATGCTCGATGCATAATGATAGTATAAAATTAGGGGGGAAATTGCTCCAGTAAGCTTTTAAAAATGTTTTGTTTTTTATTATGAAAAAACTAGGAAAAAAATATGCTTTAGTGTTTCCTATAGAGCTCATTAATTATGTTTAATTATGATGTTTTATATCATAAGAGACAAATAATTTAAAATGTAAGTATTGAGTATTAAATTTCTTTAATTTTATTGATGATTCAGCTTCTTTTTAATATGTTTGATGTTGCAATAAAAGAACAGACCCTTTATTTTTACCATGAACACTGTGAATCATTGTCTTAACCAGTCTCTTTTTTTAGTTTTTGTTTCCTAACTATCAAAGACTTTCTTTAAACTAGAATGTCTAAAAATTAACTTGATAATTTGTTTCGCATCTCTGCCTCTCAACCAAGGTCTCTGACATAATTCATTTTTATTAATCTCCTACAGTCACCAATATATAATCAATGTTTCTTAAAACTCCCTATAAGTCATATGTATATTTATGTATCTCTTTCTTAATCAACATAATTAGTGGATTTCTTTGCAAGTGATAGTTTTGATTTTGCTAATTCTCTTTTTTATGAGCAGCTATATTTTTTTCTCTAATGTTTATAATTATTGTTATTATTTTTCTTTCTGTTATATTTAGAATTATTTTTCTTTAGATGGTTAGAAGTATTTTCATGAAAGCATACCTTTCATCTTATTTTTTAAAAAAATAAGTTAAAGTATTTAGTAAGGAGATAAGGAATTATGAGGGAAATAAAAATTTAATTTAATTTTGTCATCCAGATTAGGTAAAACAATATCTGTATACAAGAACTTTTTCAGTTTATCACAAATACTTCTAGGAGTCCCTACAGTATAGTACACAGGATACAGAAAATACCAGAATACAGAATAGTATGCCATTATATAAGCTTTCAACATTTTACTTAGTTATTAAGTAAAATATTATTTTTAGTTTATTAGATATTAATAACTTTTAAACAATTAATGAGAGGGAATAGAATAAAAAATCTCTCTGTCCCAGCCAGGAATATATGTCCCTGACATTATATATAATGTTCCTGGCTGGGACAGATAGATTTTATTATTCTATTCCCTCTCATTAATTGTTTAAAATTTACGTGGGATAAAAAACAACAACCAAATAAAATATTTATTAATAACTTCTGTTGACATATGATTGACAGTATTGTGAAATATTTTCCAAGTAACGGAAATTGTTTTGGACGTGACGGAATTATTATCTCTCAAAGGGAAAAACGAAAAGGACTATTTCCTCTTTTGATTTATCGGATATAGTTCATAAAAACATCTTCAACGCTCATTTGATTAAAAAAAAAAAAAAAGATAAAAAAAATGTGTTATCAGGGAAGCACATAAAAAAAATCCTGTGGAAATGACTAGTATATTAAAAACGGAATTGGAATGATCGTGAATTTTTGAGGAAGTCATTTTTGGAAATATAATTTTATGGCTGTAAAAAAATAGTTGTATCCTGTTCATGACTGGTTATATAATTCAGATTAAAACACATTGTACTCTATGCCTTTTTGGTTTCGTATCAGGCAATATATTCAAGGAAGTTTTTTTTTTTTTTATTCTTTAATTTAAAAGGAATTCAGAACAATCTGCGATACACCAGTAAAGGACAGGCATCAACGATAATTAAGGATTTTACCAAGTTAAGTAGCATTGTGCGAATTTCGTTATAATTTGTACTTGAGTCATGATGTAGTCATTGTTGAGCACGAGTCTCTCTCTCTCTCCCCATCACCCCATTTGCCCTGATGAAGGCCTGAAATTCAGGTCGAAACGTTGGCTAAAATAAAAACTTTTTGTTACAAATTAGTTTCAATTCTTAACTACCAAGACTGAATTCCTAACAATCCTCTCTTCGTAATTCGTACTTAAACTATTGACGTAAATTATGTTTCATCGCTTTGACAGTGATGTCATACTACAAAAATGTTTGTAATTTGAGATGTGTAGTGGACAATTTCTGTATTCCGGAGACGGCTGATTCTCACAAAGAGGCCGGTGGTTATTTCCAGAGATCTCATAGTTCTAGCCGGTTTCACAAATCCCGCCGCGGAGAGCGAGCTAAACGACCATTTATTCCCCTAATGGTACGCACGAATCGCCCCACTGACGCTCGCATGAGAGTCTCATTCCGGCCGATTGCACAGTGTGGAATTACTCAAGTGCTCCCCACTTTGCGAGACACCCGCGCACAAATGTCTTGTCCCGCTGCCCACCATTCAATCAGGACTGTCTCCACCGGATTCCTAAGAACAACGAGAAAACTGTTGAGTGGATTCTGCAACGAAGTGCTAGAGTGGCGCCCCAAGTGGATAAATTTGTAATCTTCTGCAGTTCTATAACTCTTGTAGATGCCCATGTTGTGTCGATGGTTTTCTATCTTTTAATTAAAAAAAAAAAAAAAAAAAAGTTATCATGTAATTATAACATTCCTTAATTATGAAACTTTTTGTGTGGAATTGAAAGCATTACTTTTGCTAATTAATGTCTTCAGGAAATTAATAAGCTTACGATGGAAGGTCCTTCTGTCAGGAGTACTTGATGAAGAGGAAGTGCAAGAGGTCCTACATAGCTTTCCGTTTCAATGCCAAGGACTCTGGAGACAAAGAGATGAGAGATAACCGAACAGCTGGTGGGGCATCCAGGATCCTCTTCCGCACAGTTATTTATAGATGTCCCCTCGGTGTAGGTCCTTTGTGGGGGAAGCTCTCCCTTCCCTGGCTCCAGCAGCTCCTCCAGTCAGGGGTGCGAGACTGGAGTCTAAGACTGTCCTCAATAAGCATAACGAATCTCAAGAAGCGGGATAGCGTTTCGACAGTAAGGAAATCTAGCTAGTACAATAAGGCGATATTTTAAAAATACTGCTAAATATCTTCGCAGATCCTACAATGGAAAACCTTAAAAAAAAGAAAGAAATAATTCCGTCACGAAGGAGCTGGTAATTCAAACATTTTGATAAAGGGCGCCAGGGCAGCTCATGGGATCCGTTCGAGGATAGGAAATTCTGACGCTGCGGGTTCAAATCCCACCCTTGGAGAGCTCTTTTATCGATGTCTTGTCCTGAACCATGGATATTAAGAATAGAATGGCAATCTGTAATTAGCCCCTCCCTCTGTTACCCAAAGTGGTTGAAAGGGAGGCAAACACATAAAAAAAACAAACAACAAACAACAACAAATAAAGATGGATATAAATAAGAGTAAATGAGGAAATTTAATTTAATTACCGGACAGTTTTTTTAATTTAATGACCTCTAAGGCTTGCTCTAGAGTGGCTGGGAGTGTGGAGTAGGATAAGTACACCAATCATAAATACATTAGTAAATTTCTTCCTTAACAAGCTTCTTTTTTTTTTCTTTTTTCGAAAAAGTAAATATGAAGAATATGAACGTTACGAAATTACATTTTACACCTATTATGTAATATAATTTTTTTCCAACTCAAGTAACAACGAAGATATTGCGATTATAAATTTTGGCCTTCCTGTAACCCCTCTTTCTCTTATTTAATTTCAACCGAAACTTAATTGAGTATTCTCAATGAAAAGTCTAAAAAGCGAATTTAGTTTCTATACTTTAAAAGTAATTGTTACCCGCATAAAACTCTAAAAACATTCTTATATATCTTTCTTAATATTCGTTTCTTTAAAAAATGTTACGGTATTTAAATATTATAATTTAACTTTTTACTCATATTTTATTTTATAAATTTTTGTCCATCCCTTTATACTAAGACAGCAAACCCCTTTGTTTATCCTTAGAATCCTCTTTAGACCCTATTACTAAGGTATGCTGTATGCCCTGTCCAATGATACGAGTGAGCTGGTATTTAATGTACATTTTTTTTCTCTATGCAATTTGTTTCAAGATTATTTGAAATATCTCTATTTTCAAGCCCATTGACCATTAGTAATTTTCCAATTTTACGAGTTATGTGCGGTATTCACTTCTTCAAAGGGATAATACTTCCTGCCAGGTAGGAATCTTCTCAGAGATACTTATCTTGGCAGAACCTTCTAATTGCCCAGTGGTCTTTGTGAAATGGCCTGTCAGTTTAGTATGTCCAAACACTCCATTTTTTTTTTAAGTTTAAAAATATTTACTTTTAATTTTGAAAAGTGTCCAGGTAGCTGAAAAGCGTTTCACTCCTGAATAAACACTCAAAACGTCCTATGTGATTTTTGAAATGCTTTCCCTTTTTTTAAAAATAAATTTTAAAAAGNTCCAAACACTCCATTTTTTTTTTAAGTTTAAAAATATTTACTTTTAATTTTGAAAAGTGTCCAGGTAGCTGAAAAGCGTTTCACTCCTGAATAAACACTCAAAACGTCCTATGTGATTTTTGAAATGCTTTCCCTTTTTTTAAAAATAAATTTTAAAAAGATTTTTGAAACATGTTAAAATTAAAATAGAAAATTACTGATGATAAGTACTACAAATTAATATTTTTTTCTTAATGGTAATTTTGTTTATATTGAAAAATATTCTGAAATAATCTATTTATTAGTGTCAGTAGCTTGATCTTCAGTCTGCTATTACCACCCTAATAACACCTTTTAAATTATTGGGGATGGGGATGCTAGAAGTTGGTTAAAATACGAAAAAAAAAAAAAAAAAAAAAAATCTATCACGCAGAAGCTGCGTTATTTAGGTAAATTTCTCATGCTTTAAAAGGTTTGACGACTAAGTTTTGCTTTAGATTGGCCGGGAAGTAAAAGTGGGGGAAGTGCTCACTTATCGTAGTTGCATTCATAAATTTCTTCCTTAACGACAAATTTTATGGAACATATCCCTAGGAAATTACATTTGACACCCATTAATTTCTATTAGATTTCTCATAACTCAAATAACAACGGAAATTTTCGATTTTAAAATTAGTCTCCCTCTACCCCCCCCCCCCCCCCCCCCCCCCCCCCTCATTTCCCTTATCGGATTTCAACGAAAAATGAATTTTTACAGATCTTTGTAATGACAAGCCTAAATAACGAATTATGTTTATATATTTCAAAAATAAAATGACCCACTTGATCTCATGAACTGCCTCCATGTCGCCCGATTTTCGCCATTATCGAACTCAATCAACGATTAAAGAGAAATCGATTAAAAAAGAAGCTTAAATACCGAATTTTATATTCTAGTGCATTTTATTTTATTCGTGAAATTTATAAAATCCATTGTTTTTGTTATTTTTCGGAAGTCGCATCATGGTACCAACGTGAATAGATAGAATCTGATAAAATCAGGATTTTCCCTACGTTTAATGACGTCATAAACCAAGTATAAGTTATGGGTTTCGTATTTTCTTACAATTAATGGAAAGATATAAATCTAATTCTAACTTTTTCTTGTTGGTTAAGTAATAACTACAGTTTAAGGATTAGTATTTTAATGTATCCTGTTCGGGAAATGACATAATTTTAAATAACCAACATATAAATATTTTCTTTTTTATAATTTACGACTGTCCTAGAATGAGAGAGAGAGTCAAAGACTTGCGTTTTTAAAAAGTGAAAATTGTAATATTAACATTTCCTGTGAGAGTAACTTGCTCGTCACACAGGGGATGTGGGTGTTGAGAAACATCTGATATCAAGGTTACCTCCGATCCATCACAGACGTCTGGGTTGTTGAACCAAGGACTTCACTTCGCGTCTTTAGATTCTACATTTTGCCATTTAAATTTTGTTTTGTTTCATTCTCTTTTAATATGTTATTTTCTCTCGAGTAAATTGACTACGTTTTGCAATCCCATTTTCTTTTATATTCTTTAAACCGTGTAAAGAATAATTGTACTCGTTATATAACGCTTTAAAATTGAGCTTGTTGTAACATATTACAAACCAGCTCTCTTTGTTAGAAGATATAATAATGGCTTCCTGCTTTGGAAAATGTTCGTATGCCGCCATAGTAGATATCCGAGTATTTCTTCTACTTCATAGACATATCTTTCTATCAATCTTTCTGTAATTGTCCCTGAGAATGCTTAGTCAAGATCTAAAGATTAGCTGTTGATATTTGCTTCTTGTCTAGTGGGCTTTTATGGTCTGCTCCTTATTTTTATTTTTATTTTCATTTTACTTGTATTTAACTCTAATAATTTCTTTATTTTATTGTATGATGCACAAAGCTATTAAACTAGCATTTTGTAATTTTTTATTCTTCTCGATGAAAAAAAATAATCAATAAAAAATACATCCTTTCTCCTTGCATTCCTTGTTGATTAAACGCTTCAGAACGAATAAAAACTAATTATTTTGTTGGAGGTTCGTTGGTCGTCGACTATTATGCTGGAGAAATTAGCCTAGGTTTCGTGCAGGACCAGAAAAATAAAATACTCCAAAATTGTTGGGTAATTATTTTATTATCACTTTTGGCTGCCTGATGTTTCCCATTCGATGAAGAAGGGTATCCAACCAGGACTAGGTGTTCCCAGTAGCAAACTGGGTTTGACTCTGACTCTGTATCCCGTGGGATGAGATCTTTGGCTCATGAGTACCGAATCATAACCACTAAACTACCCCCTTTCTGACAGTGTATCCCATTCCAGTCAGTGCGTTAATTTACAGCACTTAATGCATCTAGTTCGCAATAGAAAGTACAACACTAATGAGTGACCAGAGATTCTTAACACTCTCTCATCTATCCGCCATGTAAGCAAATCTTAGTAATCAAATTCATCATTATTCCTTGTTGATATTATCGAATTTAATCTTCTCATCCTCATGGCTGGAAATACGATTGATGTGTTCTGTTCTGGAACCTCCAGGAGCATGACTTAATTGTCGAACGCAGGAACCCTTAACAAATTCATTTGCTCTGGCATGTTCAATCTTCTTCTTGTGGCGGATAAGATTGCCTTTCTCCTTATACCTAAGTGATTATCCCGGAATCTCCTAGTAATAGATGTGGGTTACAGGAATAGCCCAAGTTAATCGGACATCTACTATTAAAATGTACTGAGTATGTCCTAAACTGTAAAAACATATCCATGTTAATGTTAACAATTTGTGAAAAATTGAGTAGTAGACTCATAAAAAGATTTTTTTTTAAATGCTTTTACCACGATTCATGTAGAATATGAAGATGGAAGCAAAAATAAAATCTGGGTTCCTCGAGAGGGCTCCTCTGTCAGCAGGAGGCGAACATTTGTTAAGCAGATGTGTCCTAATGGCACAATAATAGCCAATGGGCCGTGGCGACACGTGGGGAACTGAAGAAGTTTCGCATCTAGTTGTGAGGTGATACAACTTGACGCCCTAGCCTTAACTGTGTGCTAAAATTGTACAAAAGCTCAAACATTTTTACATTTTAAAACGCTCGCTAAGGGAGAAATTTAGGAATGTAACTAAGATGGTTGTTGATCGCTCGTCCGCCATCTTTTTTCCGAGCCAGTTGTATCACAAAACTTAGTGGTCTTTTATGCTTTTTGAATTCCTCGGCTTCTAAGAGAAATTTCATCACTTACTTTTATTTATGCCCATCTTTATTGAAATCTGCTTAGATTATGCAGCTTCTGAGGTACTTTTTAAACTACTGGTTAGTTAAAACCTTGATTGTATTATTTATCTGAAGTTAACCGTTAAAAAAAAAAAAAATTTCTTTTTTCAATAATAAAGTAAAAACTTCTATAAATGTGGCGCATGAAGTCATAGATAAATTAATTAACTGTTATGTGTCGGATTGTTGTGGAGGGGGGAGGAGTAAAAAAATTTCCATGCAACCAAGGTAACATAAATTAACATATTAGGGGTTGATAAATAAACTAGTCGGATTTTTATAGCATCATGCGCAAATTGTACTTTTTAAAATGTAGTGAAAGTTATTAATGTTGCTTTCAACTTTGAATCAAGCTATTTATATGTATTTGAAGTTTTAAAACTATGTCGAATTTGGTTAAACAACATTTGGTAGGGGGAAAAAAGAGTATATTGACATACATATACTTATACTTCATATACTTCTTGTCATCCTTAGATGTAGATGTACACAATAAAAATTCCCAACTCTTACGATTTGGCATATGATGGTAACTACTTAAAAACAGCTTCTTAGTGCTTGAGGTGCTCAATCATGCTTGGTAAATTCGAATTTGGCGGGCAGCCGAAGCGCATTCTAGTGGCGCCTTGAGTGTTTACCTTAGGCTGGCCAGGTCCTGGAGGCTCAGTTGTTTCCAAACACCTCTTCGATGCTGCAGGCTCAATTTCTTGACCCAGATCCTATTCAATGCTTCATTTCGACCAGTCTTATGTCCGGCCACTTGCCAACTTCTCCCATGGACCGGTTTTTACATCAGTCGTTTCAATATTAATGTGATTTCATTATAAATTCCCTCAGAACAGTGTAACCTCGCTCTATTGTTTTAACTGTTTATTGATTCCCTAGTGTAAAGTTTGCTCAATTGAAGAATTGATGTGATATTGCTGAGACTGATTGTTGTTTAAGTTAAATATAAATTGTATTTGTTTTCAACTCAAGGAAAAGGATTCAACAATTCAAGGTTATGTTGCTGAGACGTCGATTATCATATGTATGTTGAATTGTTACATTTAGTTTTTATTCCTTTTTATTAATTACTAAGTCAAATATTTCTTCTTTAGTTAAAAATCATTGTGTTTCTATATATCTAATGTACTGTCAGTTATTGTTTTGTTTAATTTGAGTAAACCTAAAAAAAACTCTAGATTTTATTTAACACAGAATAAAAAAAAAAACATTAAATACTTATTGATTTTGTATTATAAATCATGAGATATGTTTACTTCTCATATTCTAAAGGGTCTGTCATTTCTTAACCAATTCTGCATTGAAGTGTATAAGTGTTAGTTACCAATCACAGTCAAGTGGGTTTATTAACATTTTTTTCACCTTCAAGAAGCCTTTTGTTTGTGATTTAGTAAATCATTTTTGTTAATATTGGTTTTAGTTTACATTTTCAAACATTTTGATTAATGTCAAAAATGTTGTTCGGTTAATTATTACCATGTATACTGCATACACTGCTTAACCCCAGCCAACTGCTGTGTTAACATGACAACGTATTTATTGATATATCGGTTGTAAGTAAAAATATTTATTAAGCTAGTAGAAGTTATAAGTATTTTGGTCTCATTTGAATAAAATTACTGTTTTATATTCTGTGGGTCGTTAACTTTCTTTAAAAATTTTTCTTTACCAACCAGATAGGTGCATTCTATAGACTGCATTGTTGCTCTCTTTAGCGTAAGAGCCAACAATAGTCAACCGTTCATAAAGTATAGACTACAACTGATTTTAGAACTGTCTGAGCCATAGTCCTACATACTAAGTCATTTAAACTACGTTACATGTGGAGCCCATTTTAAATTACTGGGGAGAGATATGTTTTTATTCCCCCCCCCCATATTTTTTGTGACACTATTAGACTTATCTGAAGGTTTTTTTTTGCCACTGATAAGTCACTTCCTAATGCCTTCAGCTTATCATAATTTTATTGATTAACAAATTAATTTTTAAAACAAATATGTTGGTTCATACTATATTTTCCGTAAATTAATTTACCTGAAAATTTTGAAATTTATTAAACTCAAATAGAAGTAGTGGTGTATAACTGAAAAATTTGAAATTGATGAGGATTCTAATTGTAGTAATGGCGTTAAACCTTTGGTTTTGAATATTAGTTTTAACTTTTTTATGCTGCTTTTACATATGTGCTACTGCCTCCTTGGCCATCTTGGTTGTCCATTACATTCTATTTCCCAATACTCTAGATGACTGCCGCGGAGGACCATCTAGCCAACTTTTATTTATTTGCATTACTCTTGATTTTAATTGAAATATGCTCGATGCATAATGATAGTATAAAATTAGGGGGGAAATTGCTCCAGTAAGCTTTTAAAAATGTTTTGTTTTTTATTATGAAAAAACTAGGAAAAAAATATGCTTTAGTGTTTCCTATAGAGCTCATTAATTATGTTTAATTATGATGTTTTATATCATAAGAGACAAATAATTTAAAATGTAAGTATTGAGTATTAAATTTCTTTAATTTTATTGATGATTCAGCTTCTTTTTAATATGTTTGATGTTGCAATAAAAGAACAGACCCTTTATTTTTACCATGAACACTGTGAATCATTGTCTTAACCAGTCTCTTTTTTTAGTTTTTGTTTCCTAACTATCAAAGACTTTCTTTAAACTAGAATGTCTAAAAATTAACTTGATAATTTGTTTCGCATCTCTGCCTCTCAACCAAGGTCTCTGACATAATTCATTTTTATTAATCTCCTACAGTCACCAATATATAATCAATGTTTCTTAAAACTCCCTATAAGTCATATGTATATTTATGTATCTCTTTCTTAATCAACATAATTAGTGGATTTCTTTGCAAGTGATAGTTTTGATTTTGCTAATTCTCTTTTTTATGAGCAGCTATATTTTTTTCTCTAATGTTTATAATTATTGTTATTATTTTTCTTTCTGTTATATTTAGAATTATTTTTCTTTAGATGGTTAGAAGTATTTTCATGAAAGCATACCTTTCATCTTATTTTTTAAAAAAATAAGTTAAAGTATTTAGTAAGGAGATAAGGAATTATGAGGGAAATAAAAATTTAATTTAATTTTGTCATCCAGATTAGGTAAAACAATATTTTGATAATCATTCTCTTTAGTGTGGTCTTCATAAATATATAATTTTTATGAGAAGTTGTTTGTCAAGGTTATCTCTGACTGCTTCCTCATTCTCTAAGCGTCTTGTTTTTATTATTATAATGAAGCCTTAGACAACAACCAAATCATTACAAAAACATTTTCTTGGAAATGAGGTGAAGCTTACTAAAATTTTGGTTATTAATGGTTATGTAATTATTTTTATTTTTCTATGGACTCTTATAAGTAATAGTTATATATTGATAAATAGACAAGCGATTGTTTAATTAATTTGTCTCTCAGTAAAGGAGATAAATATTTCATATTAAATAAAGTAAAACTTTTATTCCTTTTTTTACATAAACTCTTTTCTTTAGTGGTTTATTTTTTTTTCTAGTTTTAATTGGTAATTATTTATTTTTCAGGGACTGGACAAATCAAGTAACGCCTCCCTCAGCCCAATGCGGCCTCTTTCTTCAGACCTTAATGGACCGCGGATTGATAGCTTCCGGCTATCTTTAGCCAACATGGAAGGTATGTTATATATGTCTAGGATTTACAAAAGATAATGACACAAAATCTATCCTTTCACAATTAAGTGGTTATATTATATTGAAATCATGATGATAATTGTGGTAAAGTAATCCCATTTCATAATTTATTTCAATTGTACTGGAAGCTAGAAAAAAAACTCTACGTCAGCCGGGGACCCCCTCTACATGTCAGGTAGTGGCTCTTCGCCCAACAAAAGTCTAACAAATAGCTAGCAATTTTAGCTCTGCTAAGTATAAGACGATATATTCGACATACATGGTGGTCAGACTCGGTGTGAAGTGAAGTGGGGGGAACAAGAAATTATTCTCACTCTCTCGGTGGTGTAGTTGGTTAATGCATCCTCCCTGATAGTGAGGGACCCTGGTTCAATCCTTAGCTGAGGTAGAGTTTTTTTCTAGCTCCCTGTACGATTTAAATAAATTATATTATATTGTTTTGTAATTAAGTAGTTATTAGGTTTATTTACTTACTTCATTATATTTATCCTAATTTTAATTTAAACTGGGTGAAGGTTTTTAATATTTAATTTTGCTCTACAAGTTTTTAGAAAATGAATTAAAATCTGAAAAAAAA
>KZ807597.1:189427-234693 GCA_000696205.2 Oncopeltus fasciatus | reverse complement strand
ATATATATTTATTTATTTATTAGTTAAATGGAAACACATATTATAGGGTTCACTCTTGTTATAAGGACTTCCCATAATGCATTAACTGTGGCACAGAAACAATAAATTATTACAGAATTGTATATAAAGTTACTGGCATACTATATTTCTCTTAAATAAACTTAATCATTCACTAAACTTGGCTTACCAGAAGTTGTTGATGGCACTAGTGGTAGTTAACTTTCTCTTAAATTATTTTATGGATTTAGTTTGAGATTACTTTTTCTATAGAACTTTTTCATAGTTTGTAGAGCTTTTACAGTGATTACTCAAAATGGTTACCATTAAAGTATCATCTGTATTTTATTGATAATATTTGGAAATTTTTACTATTTATGGTATTGAATTTTGATTTGACGAATATATTTAAAACCTAAGTTAAAAATGAAAATGTAATTAATAGCAGAAAACAAGTGATTTTTTTTTTTTTTTTTTTTTTTTTTTATAGGAGTTAATTTGAACAGATATATCTTTGGAAAATTGATAATTTGAATATATGTTAATCAAATATTATTATTATTATAGGATAAAATTCTATATAGGCAATTTAAAAACAAATGTTTTTGTTGTAGCTTGTATTTTTTTAAATGTGGAAGTTCAATTTTTTCCTTAATGCTTTTTAGTTTAACTATGGTTGTATTTTCTTTCCAGATACTCAAGATGTTGATTTGGATGCCATATTGGGTGAACTTTGTGCCTTAGAATCACAATATGAAGAAGCCATTCAAACTACAACTAAATCAAGTTAGTTTTTATCCAATCCATTAAGGTACTAAACATAATATGTTTTAGATGTGATTTGGGGCATTTTTTGTTTATACTCCTCATTGAAGATATCCCTTACTTAAGCTCATTTAAATTATTGATCACTTATTAAGCTTTCACAGTATGCAGGGACAAAATTCAGTTTCTCAGTATGCATAATTTGTAACTTGAATAATTTGTCTTATTTTAAACTGCATTTTATTTCATTTTAGTATTTTATTTACTCATTTATGTCATGTGTAGGAATATCAATGTTTGTCACATGTAGTTGACTGTCAATACTTGATGGTATAAAACAACTTCCTTTGTGTTGCTACAACACTGAGAGCTACTCTCACTGTGAATTTTTCTTCCAGATGAAGCTCGAAAGGACTCTGGACGGAGACTTAGTGGAAGTACGAGAACTCATTCGCCTGATAATGATTCTGCTTTCTCCGATTCTGTATCTTTGCTTTCTAGTGAAAGTTCTGCATCGAGTGGCCGAAATGACATTGCTCAGGTAATATTTCATATTCTACTAAATCTTTGCTGGTATTTGATATAAAATCACATTTTAATTTATTATATTAATTTAAAATTGATTATGGGCTATTAAAATTATTTATCATTTAGTGTACTAACCTAGAATAGTAAGTTGGAATGAATAAATTTGGAAATTAATGTTCAGTTCTTATTGCCGATAGTTTCACCTCTAAGTTGTACAGTTCTCCTGCATAAAATAATAAAACTGCATAGTCTTGTTTATTAGTAACAGAAATAAGATAACTAAGAAATAATAATTTTCATATATCTGCTAATATAGATCTTGCTGATCTGCTTTCCAATTACTCTGAGGCTATTTAAATTCAGTATATGTGGAAAAATTTGTTTTTCTTAAAATGTTGAAGTAAATTTGATGATTTTCTCATTAAGGCATGAGCAATTTAAGCTTATAATTTTTTTTTTATCTTTGAGAAAAAAAGATACAGACAGTCTCTTTTTGTATAAAATAGCAACCCATTACTATTCCTGGATATATGACTGGTTCAATTCCTTACTTAATAGTGAAAATTAAAATAATAAAATTCATACAGTTTTCATCCAATAAGTGTTTCTTATATTCTGTTCAAATCAAATAATCTTACTGGAGAGAATGTTCTCAAACACAAAAAATGAATAGAACATAATTTTTTTTTTTTTTTTAAACAAAGTTATTATTAATGTAAACTTTAGTCTCCCTCTAAACCCTCCCTTTCCCAAATGTCATTTCAACCAAGAGTTGAGTTCAGTTCATTCAAAAATGAATTCTTTCACGAGTTTGCATTGAACAACCTGAATTTGGTGTCTATGTTTAAAACATAGGAGGGCCTGGTTTGCCCAACACTCTAAATTTCATTCTTAAATTAATTTCTTAATATGCACTTTAATTGTTCTTATTTTATAAAGTTATGTTCTACACTTATTTTATATTCTTTACATTTTTTTAAATGCTAATAAAAACAGATATTTAAGATTTTAAATTTTAGCTACAATGTTTAAATATTAACAATCAGAATATCCCTAGTTAGATAGTTTAATTTGTGCAACCCTCAGAACTTGTAAAAAAATATATGGTAGTAAATTAAATAAATTACTTGACCCCGTAATGACTGTATACTATACTCATTACATTTAGAGAACACACAATGTGACTCTTCAGGTTTCTCCTCCTACTGTTGTGCTGTTTCCCATTCATGCACTAAGGGCTTCAGTTCATTATCATTCTTTAATTTTAGAAAGTTTCTAATAATTTTTATTTTTTCAGATGGAAAACATGGGAGCTGCCACCACAAAAGCAGAGAAGATCAGGTTGGCTATGCAAAAAATCAAAGAAGCATCTGTTAAGAAAATCTTTATTAAAGTCTTCAATGACGATGGCTCTGTAAAAAGTCTTTTAGTTGATGAAAGTAAGAGAGCTTTTATTCTTTTCTTTTTATGTTTCTTTTATAATGATATTCATTGAAGTTTACTTGTTTATACTAAAGCTTATTTATTATATTTTAAGCAGATTAAAATTATGATTGATTACATCATTGTCATAGTGTAGCCCCCCCCCCCCAATGTAGGTTTTTAGTTTGTTCCTGGGTTTACAACAAAATGAATGTTACATTATGAAAATTTAACTATTCTTGAAGGTACTTGTAATTAGTTTTGTATTTCTTCTCTGATCTTTATTAAAAAAAAAAAAAAAATGATACTCTTTAAATTTGTCTCACACGTTTTGAAAATAATGGACTTATAAATTAATTTAAGCTATTAATGTCATCATTCTGTTCAGTAATGAATTGAAATGAAAGGCCTTTTATGATAAATGACTGATTTTCTTAGATCTTTCAGCCAATCAATATTTTGATCTTAGTGTATAACCACCAACAGTTATATAAGTTCAAATCAGTGATATCGAATTAATATTTTCTAATCAAGATTTCATATTCTTATGAGCATCATATTATAATTATTTATATTTCTATGTATATTTTTTTTACATTATATCTACCCAGGCAGACTTATAGTTTTAGAAATTCAAACGACTTTAAAATGGCAACAGTTTTAATATTTAATCTATAAGTATGTGACGTATACTTTTTTATTATGTTTTCTGAGTGCTCAATAATTCTTCAATAAAGATTTTTTTTAAATCAAGTGTAATAATGGTGTTGACAATAGAAAAATAATAACAGGAAGTCATTAGATAAGCAAGTTCCTTTATATATCTAAAGATTAGAATTCTGTGGCCTTCAAAAGAAAGAAAAAAAAGAGCTCTTTTTTTTCTTTTTTTTTTTAAATATATAATTAGTACTTTATTTAATTTTAGTTATTGGTTTGCTAATAAAGGAAGAGCTTTTTGATTTGTTGTTTCCTTTTGGCTAAATGTGTATTTCTGAACACTCTAACCCTAACTGACCCAAAAATTGACTGATTAGCTGAGAAGGTTATGGGCTACATATTTTGGATGTTTTTTAGAATGACATTAAATGAATTTAAAGTTCCCTATAATACAAATAGTGTCGTATAGAAATTTAAATGTTTAGTTTTTTGTATCAAATTAATTATTGCTTAATATACCACATATTTTCCTGCTTATTCTGCATATTACTATGTCAAGAGCTATAAAGACATAATTATAGCATATAAAGAACTTGAACTGATTTACAGAAAAATAAAATAAATACCTGTATTTTACTTCTTTTTTTTTCTTTTTTTTAAAAGAGATTACTTAAAATGAAAGAGGAGAAATTCCTTTCTTGATAATAATATCATTATGAAATAATATGTTGCTGAACCAATTTAATAATGAGTATTGAAGATAAATAATTAAATTGTATTCATAAATGTGGAACTTAACAATTCAATTTTTGAAGCATCATTTTACAAAATTAATTGAACATGAGTATAAATAATTATATTCATCATCAATAGTTTCTATTTTATAGTTGTAATGTAAAAAAAAAACCATTATATTTATTATGATGCTATTTTTACTTTAATTGTAAACTTTTTTTTACTCCAGGTATGTCTTGTGGTTATGTGACGAGGTTGCTTGCAGAGAAAAATCACCAACCTTTCGATCAGTATTCAGCACTAGTTGAGCATCTGCCTGATCTCCATATGGGTAATTACATTTTTTAACTTTAAAATACATAAACCTTAAGCTATAAATATGTTATTTCTTAATTAATCTTTTCAATAAAAATCTTATGAACAAGAATCATTCCTAATCTTTCTATCTTAATTCAACTATTTATTATTTATTAAGTTAACTCTGTGTAAAAAAAACCTATCTTATTATTCAAATGCTCACACTCTTCTAAACAAACTAGGTAAATTTTTCCTTAATTTTGAAATCAAAAGCAATCTAATGATGTATTAGTTATAAATAATTTTTTTTTAAATATTTAAATTTATACTTAATACAAAATTAAATCAAAATACTTAGCGTTGGTGTGTTTGGAGTAATGAGTGTGGGACTTACAGTAGATTTCATTTGAGGTAAAAAGCCTACCTAGTACTAAAGGTCTTTTAATAAGGAATACCTTTTGTGAGCCCCAATCTTATGACCTTAAATGGGTGCAAAAGGAGGAAAACTTATTCATAATTTCCAAATTTGTATAAAGAAAAAACCTATAATTTCTAATGTGTGGTTCCTGTTGTTTTGATAGAGAGGGTTTATGAAGAACATGAAATGCTTGTACCTGAACTCATGAAGTGGTCATACTACTCAAAAAACCGATTGCACTTCACACGAAGGCCAGAAAGGAGCCTCCTTTTTACTTCACCACAGCTAGTCACTGGAATTCATGTTGAGGTCTCCCGGAATGCTTCGGCTCTTGATCTCTTAGAGGTATGTCATTTTGTAGTGTTGATTTATTCTATTATAATAGTTGCTGATGATAATTTGTTAGATTGTGCATTTAACAGTTGGCTTTTTTAAATTCAAAAACTAAAAAATTGTGACTTTTATTGATTCTACCTATACCTTCAAAAGAATTACAAATTAATGACTGTGAGCTATAAAATTCAATTTTATAGTGCTATTATGTAGTGCTATATTACTTGTGGAAGAGGAGAAAATACAATAAATTATGGTGGTTAGATTTCTCTCTGAAGACTTATATATGGTAACCTAAAGAGATTAAAACAATTTTTTATAGCACCTAAACATATTAAAATCAATCTTACTACTTTAATTTTTAATTGAATCAGTAAAAATTTAATATCATGAATATTGTTCAATTATTCATGTACAGTTGAGGTGAAGGAGTAGTCTGCCTTATTTATATAATACATAGATAGAGTTTAGATTATTATGTATATGCTTTATATTTTTTTTTTAAATGTTTGCCAAATTAAGATTAATATTTGTTTAGGAATTTTTCTCTGGAGCTGGAGTTCCATCAGTGGAAGGACCCCTTTACATTAAGTCTGATTCAAAGAAAGGATGGAAGAGGTATCACTGTATTCTCCGATCTTCAGGTCTCTACTACTGGCCAAAAGAAAAAGCTAAGTCTTCTAGTAAAGACCTTGTGTGCCTTGCTACATTTGATGTAAATCATGTAAGTATTGCATTATTAAATTTTTTACTGAACTAGAAAAAAGAATACAAGTTACTTTGGTGGAGTTCCCTTGGATGCAGCTAGTCATTAGCCTAAAGATTAATATTTTAATAGTGTTCAACTATCTTACTTATTGACTTAGTTTTTTTTCCTTTATTACCAAAGCGTTCTAGTAAATATGCCTCATTTAGACCTCTCTATTGGTTTTAATCTAATTGAAAAATTATATAGCAACTGGGGTTGCAGTATGTGACTTCTTTGCTCTGAATCATATTGTTTGCTAAGAGTTATTAAACTTCACCTTTTAATTGTCTACCTAGTATTTACATTTCATTCTTCTCTTCCTCACAGTTGATCAAAGCCATCAGACTTATTATATTACTTGCAGAGAAGTATATAAAAAATTCTAAAGGTGCCTATTGGGGAAAAAAAAAAAAAAAAAATTAATTAGGCTAAATAGTTACATACACAAGCTGACTTTAATATATATTTGTTGTGTATGCTTATAAGTTGAATGTGTAAAACTATGTTACTTTTATTATGTTGAGAAAATAGTTGAGACTTAGAAACTTAATTTTGAATTAATCTATTTAATATCACTTAACGAAACTCCTGACACACCCAAAGCCATTTCCTCTGAATTGTTTTCAATGACCTATTATTGCTTGAATGCATTTATTACTTATCTAATGAGTTATATATTTATATATGTGTGTATATATTTTATGTACCCACTCATACACCAATTATATTATAACCCTAATACCAGCTTCGAGAAATAACAATTGCCTTGCTTATTTTCAGCAATTATCAGACTTTTTTAAATTCTTATGGAAAATAAAATAATAATTAACACAAAATATACAGATTTATTATAAATACAGTTAGTTGTTACATAAAGACATAGATCCACTTGTTAATCCATAATTAATATATAAAAAGGAATATATAAGTTCCACATGCGCACCTGAAAAGAAAAAAATATCAGTTATTGATAGTGTTGATTTAGTATTCTTCTACATTACTTCAAGAAAGTATCTCTAAATTAGCTATACAGTAGTTTTCTCTTACTATTACAAAGAAAAAAATATCCAAAATGTTTATGCCACTATGTGTGTATAATTTACCATGAGGGTGGTAGGCAAAAACTGGAAGAGTGACAGAAATGAAAATTTTGAAGTTTGCTACAAAGACTCGGAAACAAAAAGAAAATGTCAGTGAAATATCTCAAAAATAAGGTATCCTATCACTGTCCATTTCTATCACTATATGTCCTTAATTTATGCTAAACTCTCCTTAAGATAATCCTATTGTTTTCTTTTAAATTCATCAGCAAAATCAGTTATTATTTTCTAAGTTATAATAGTATTAAAATTTATATAAATTATATTTGTTTTACATCTCCTATCATTTAAAAATACTAGTTCTATTTTCTTCTCTGTTCTCAACACTCAACTTAAATGTGAGTATAGTACTTATCAATAAATAGCCTACCATTAATGACTCATAAGGGATATCCAAAATTTAGATAATTTTTGAAATTAGCTCCTTTCACTATTTAAAAAAATGTCTTATGGCATCAGCTTGGCCACTGTTAAATCCGAAACTGTAATTGTTTATCTATTTTTTCAACAGTTATGGTTTTAAGGTTATAATATTACTGTTTTTTTTTTGTTTTTTTTAATGTAGAATATGAATAACAATGATTTACGTAAAATCCAGAAACTAGTAGTCTTGTGACTGAATGCTATAATAATAAACCAAGCAAAATCGTTAGTTTATATAAACTTTTTTTTTTTTATGTAGTTTATGGTAAATTAGAGTTTTCAATTTTTATAAGACACAGATATTTCTGCAAATTATTTATTGTGTCTAAGAAGATAACCTGACCATATTAATACAATAAATAATTTTTTTTTTTTAACTATTGATAATGAAAAAAATATTATTATGATTTGAAAAGTAAAATTCAAGCACTCTTTTCTTATAGGTATTTGTTAAATAGCTCTTGTCAGAAATACTTTAGCCTCCTTTGAATGTAAAGCATAAAAAATAAAACATTCTACTGAAAAGGATTTACCTACAAGCCTTATGCATTTGTTCATCCAGAAACTATCGGGGCCAAGCCAGCTGATTAGTTATCAGGGATACTATTGCTCTAATCGTGCTTTCCTCATTTTCTGGGTCATGTTAAAATTGAAATAAAATTAAAATATTACTGCAGCCATTATTACTGTTTCCATATTTTGTGTCAATAAATTTTTATATCTTAATACAATTAAACTAAAATATATTGTTTAAATATGCTGAATTAAAAGTAGAAAGCCTTTTGACACTAAACAAAGAATGATAATTAATTGATTTGATGTAGAACTTTACTCATTAAAATAAATATTAAAAAAACCTTAATTTTATTGTTTGTAAAGTTGTAATACATGTAATATATTCACAAAATGTAATGTCAGGTAGCAGTCTTCAAGAATCATATATTGGTTCATAAATAATGAATCTATTGCTCTTATAAATAGACATCTGAATTGGTGTTCAGATAATCTAAAATAGCACCCTACTTGACCAATTCCTAAATCTGTGTTTATGAATGGAGTTCTATTTTGGCCTGAGTTCCTTGATATAGTTCCAGGCACTTGGCTCATGGCCACAGAGATACCAAATATTTGTAAAGATAGTTGTGAAATTAATGAGACCCTGAATAGATTTGACGTGCGTACTTTCTGCCTAGAAAAGTATTGCCATGTGATATTTTCCCTTGTACAATAATTTTGGTTGAAGTTCAGGTTTAAATGCTGTTTTTTTTTGTGTTTGTGTCTTGCAATTCTATTTTTATTTCATCTGTTCATCTATGGCTTAAATGTCTTGAAGTAATTCATGTTTTAAACTATATATAGGATGTGTGTGTGTGCGCGCCCGTGCATGTGTATGCATGCATGTGTTTGTGTGTGTGATATGTTAGGAGGGTGTTTGTGTTTTCCTTGGCGAGTTTTTCAATTATCATATATANATTATATTTATATATATGTATATATATATATATATATATGTATGTGTGTGTGTGTATTTTTTGTTTTTTTGACACGCACAAACCCGCGCATATGATTCTGTGCATTTCTGTTTATTGGAGTATTGTAATTACTATATTAAGTAGTAATTTTATGTAGTAAGTACAATAGCATTGGAGTTGTTTGGTTATTAATTTGCTATACCTAATAAAAGTTTATGTTTAATTAGTTATTTTTATTTATAATATTTTTGATAATAAAATCCTTGTAAATATCTACAGCCCTCTGAAAGAAAATTATCTTAATAATTAGTCAAATGGTACTATACTAAAAAATTAACAATGATTAGTAGTTCACTCTTTTAAATTATAAATATAATTGAATAATTTGTTTTAATAAACTTATTTAATAACAATTTTTTCTTCTTGCATTTGTATATTTATAATTATAACATGCTTTTAATTGGTTTTATATGAAATATGAAATAATTAAGATTAGGTAAAATAAAATATATAAAGATTAATTGTAATTTTATTTTGAAATATTATATTTTTATCTTAATTGACAATGAGTTTTCCTTATGGGAAAGTCTCTTACCTCTGTTATTTAAAGGCAAATGTGAATTCTGAAAATATTAAATTTAACAAAATAACTTTTAGTTTAATGGTTTAGTTTTGTGATTCTGCAGGGATGGTGTAGCGGATAGGAATATTGAACTTTAATAATATATTATAAAAATTTTTTAAGTCTCTTATATCAATAGGATTATAGAATTTCTGCTTAACTTCTTGGAAAATTTTGATTTTTTTCAATACTTAAAATTATCCTGCTCAACTACTTTTATGAAGATGTTGAAATAAAGTAAGAAGTACAGGTGATACTTTTATCTGCTTATCTTATCTTATACTTATAATCTGCCAAAACGCCTCATTAAATGAATTCCCTTCATAGATTAAATATTCTATGTTTCTTTTAATTAGACCTGCTGCTGATTTAATTGTTATAGCTCAATTTCTTCTGCTTTCTTACTTCTCAAAAATATGTAAATGTCCTCCTTTATTTATGAAAAGAACCAAGAAAAATAAATAAATAAATGGTCAAGTTTCTCTAATGCCCCAAATTCAATTCAAGCTTGCAATGTTAAAAATATATACAGAAGTCACAATTTTTTTCATTCCTCAAATTTCCTTTTTTTACATTTACACTACCTTGTATCTATCTATTATAAGATGCCTGAGTAGAGAAGATAAAGTGACACAAGCAATCCAAGTAGAATAAGAAATGTTGTCATAAGACTCCTTGTCTCATGGAGTTGTCCTTTAGTACTGGGTGCCATAACGCTACCTATAAGAGAAGTAGCTTTTAGTATGCAGCATAATAACTTATAGAAATTTTGAGTTTTTTTTATATAAAAAAATAAATTGTAGTTCATGTACTAATGCGGTACCATTAAAAAGAGCAAATTTTGAAAGTTAGAATGTTCTTTGTGTATTATTTGGTTTGAATTTAATGAGCTCGATTCATATTCACTTATAATTATTGTTGGCCGCTAAAATATAATATCTTATGAAAAAGAGAGCAGGTAATATGAGTGTTGTCAGTTTTATTCTATTATACTTATAGTAAGTTTTATGGCAAAATCAAATGCCAAAATTTATTGCAGTTCAAACATAAGCTTAATTTTAAATTTGTTTTATATCTTCTAAGTATCTTCTAAAAATCTATTTTTCAAAAATTATTACAATTCGTTATGCTCTTTGATTTATTATTCCTCTCTTCATTAAATGTATAATGGCTCAGGATGATGGCAAAGCTATGTCTTTCCTTTATTGAAGAAAAAAGAAAATAATTTATTGCTTACAAAGCTTTTCAAATATACACTTATAGATAAAATTACATAATAAATTTTATTTTTCAATCAAACTACAATAAAATAAATAGCATTTTTATGTAATATCATTTACTAAGCATACTTTTCTGAATTGTTATAATTTTAAGTTTAGTTTCTTATTTTAATCTCCTTAACAATCCATTTTTTCATTTAACTTCATAATGGTATTGTCAGATTTTTTCAAAGGTTTTATATCTCTTTATTCCTATAATGTTCGGTTAACAGTCATAATCAACTTAAGTATTATTCTAATAATGAATAAGTGGGAAATAAATATCTGTTTCTGCAAACTGATGTCATGCAACACCAACTATTCTTTTATTAACTTAAATTATATCTTAAAAATATTTTANATTTTTAATTTTATTTTAATAAGTCTTTTTTTTTTAGATTTTTCAGTTGTTGACATTGTTAAAAACTTAATTAATTTCTAAATTCAACTGTGCATTATATGAAAGATTTTTTGAGTCTCTTACTAAAATTAAAATAACAGATTAAGCCAAATATATCTTGTACCAATAGTCCAAACAGCAGTTATGATAAAATCAAATATAGTTATGGTTTTTGTTTTAATGCCCTTTAAATCTCCTGTAAAGGTCAATTTATAGTTACATAGTTTTTAAACATTTACTATTATTTTTTTTTAAGTACCAGAAATCTTTATTTATGTAGAGTTAATTTTATTTTCTTTCTATTATTAAAACATTTATGAAATAGAATGTGACATTAGATTTGCCCATAATGGAACATTTAAGTAACCTCAAATATATCAAACATTAAGTAACATCAAAATAGCTTAACATTTAATTATTTATAAAAATGCTTGCTAAGTGCAGATAAAAGAGCTTACTATATGTTGAAATTGCAGAAGGCTGTCTCTTCAGTGATCTGCCAATCTGTTAGGTACTCTCTATTTCAGACTAACGGCTTCTGCCTCCTCTCTCCCTCTGGAGCCTATATTTGGATCCCCCACCATGTCTTCAGCTGCCACTGCGCTGCTCAGAGGGGAGGGATCTTATGTGTGGTTTTTTTATACTGGTTTTATAGCTTGTCCGTCTCCTTATAGCCTCTAGGCAACCCTTGAAGCTTTTATAAATGTAGAACAACCTCATTTCTTCAGAGAGCATAATTGCATTTACAATTTATACTTGTTTTAAGTTTCTTGAGTTAGCTTGCTATTGAATTGTTCGATTCCATTGTTTTATTCCTCTCAATGATCTTCTTAATAAGTCATTTATTCTTTGGTAAGTTGCTTGGAGATAAAGTACCCCTTCTTGAGCTCACTAGAATAATAATTTCATTGAAATCATTGTCATTCTTGTTATTGCGGTTGTAAATGGTAATTTTTTCCTCTTAAAATTGTACCAAGCTTGATTTTAACAGAAAATAAAAACATGATATTGCAATACTAGTAATTAAATATATTTTTTCTTCTTAGTTGTATTGGCTATTAAACCAAGTTTATTTTAAGAGATATTATCCCTCAAGCTATCCAGCTTCCAATTCCATGACCTGACTTAGTATTCTACATTAGGGAAGCCAAAAAAATTGACAAAAACACACACAAAATGATACCTATGATTTGTCGGTTGAATTATAGCTCCCATAATTTGTAAGTAAAGGAAGAAAAATTTGCAAAATCTTTAAATTGAATATCGAGAAGGGGGTGGGAGGGGGAGTTTGTAGTTTTACCTTGAAATTGAAATTGAATTGAAAATTTACAATTTGTATTGAAGGCAAATTTATCTTTGTACGAGTTATTGGTAGATTGATTACTTATTTCTAATTGTAAATGAGAAAAAATTATTTTATTTTAATCGATAATGTCCTTTCATTGTTGTATATTAACATTAGCTGTAGAACATCCCTTCAAAACTCGTGTATAATTTTGAAATTTTTTACATTGTTAACATATTACCAGAAAGCACATATTGCAGCAATATATTACTGTTTTAGCCAGTAACAATATAAACACACAAACAAACACTTTCTTTGAAATGAGAAGTTCTTTCTTCGACTATCTATCTTATTGTTATAAGAGATATATTATTCATAGATTTAAAGATTATTTATTATTCTACACAAATAAAATTTGATTTAATTGATTTAAAAAATATTTATTGTAAATTTAGGTGCCCATTCATTGCACTGAAGTCTAATTTTAAACTTATGTTCTAAATTAGATTTCTCATTTCATTTATTTGTACAGTATATTTTTATGCATGTACATTCAGTTAAAAACTTTTTATAGAATTTATAGAGTGAGTGTGTGTGTGTTAATAATTTATTACTTAAGGAAATACATCTTACATTTAATTTCATGCCTTTCAATGAGAATTAGGTTTTTTACCATGAACTAAAACCCCTATTACTTACTTAAATTCGATGTTATTTTTTTTAAATTTATGTATTCCATAATTTGATGTAATTTTCATATTCTATTTTTCAATAACTAGACTATTAAATCAATAAATTGGTAATAACTGAGTAAATAATTTCTTCATTTTTATACCCCTCATAAAATAATTATAAACTAAAAAGGTGAAATATTCATTAATATACACAAAAATGTATTAAAAAAAACACTCTACAGAACTTTTTTTTTTTTCTGTTTTACCTAATACATATTAATTAATAGCAACATTATTGTATAAAATAATTCAAGGACATATATTTAGGCAAAATTTTGAATTTTGCTTCATTGTAATACATGATATATATATATATATACACACACATATATACAAAACAATCAGTAATGAAATTCTTATGACAGTTTAAAAAACTGCTTCAAAATCATTATCAGTCCATATTTATATTTTTATTTTATTTAAAAAAAAAATATTTCATTTTTTCTATCACCTAGCATCAATTATTTACTATAATAAGTATTTATCTTTTGACTGGGATATTAAAAATCATGCTAATAATGAAATTTACTTTGTTTGGTTCTTTTTTTAATTGGTCATGCTTTGCTTATTTTTGTTTGACTACATAGCATTCTGTGTCCACGATGAAAGATTTTTATTCTTATCTTACAATACAGTGATCCATTCTGAAGCATTTATTTTTGAATCTTTTACATTTAACTAAATGGAAATTTGGATGGTGAAAAACATGTTAATGGGTGTCCTGAATCGAAGACCCATTTCTGTTATAGAACCATTCAATGATTGACATCAGAGCTGAGGTACATTAGGAGCGAGAATGTCTGACCTGTTGACAGAACTAATTAACAAATATTGCTCTTGGCTTTCTTCCAGTAGTAACTCTTCTTGATTTCAAAACAGATATGCCTCAACATCCCTTTTCCAAGCTCTGTGAAATTATCCTATCCATACTGAGGTGTATTAACCGACTGGATGGCGGTTGTCAAGTACTTCTTCATTAGTACTTTTTGCATCATATGTTGAAGTTGCTGATTAAATGATCCAGAATTTTATTAAATTAAATTAATTAAGGCAATTTTATTCCCTGGACAAATACAGAACTTGTTAAATTAGTGTAACAACCAACCCCTATTCTTTTTTTCTTCTATGATTAGGCTAATATTATAGACTTTATTTATTTTTAATGAGTATCATGTTCCAGGTCTAAATATTTCTAAATTTGGATATTCTTGTATTTTTTTACTTTGATTTTCTTGTGTTTATTTAGTAATCAGAACCATCTTAAGTGAAATAAATGTTCAGTTTATGATGTGTCGAATATTTAATAAGAATAGCTATAAGAATACTAGATAAACAATTTTGTGCGTGTTTGTTTGTATGTGTATTTTTCTATTCTGCTGGTATATGAACTAATGTATCCAGTTAATGATGGAAATTAAAAGTAAGTTTAATTTTGTTTTTAAAGCTCCTAGTCACTATAATTTTGTTCATTTATACTTAAATATTTACTTTATTGCATAGATATTTAAGATTTAAACTACATTTATTAAAATTTTCTTTATCTATACATGCTAAAGTCTTGTCCGCCTAGTTTTCTGTTCTCAGTTTGCAAATTGATAAAATATAATATCTGTTTGTAATCTATTCCAGTTCCTATGTGATTAATCAGTGTAGGCAACATTTAATTTTACCCTCTTCCCCATTTACTAAAGGTGTAAAAATTTTATTCCACACTTTAGCCAATAAAGAGCATTAAACTTGTATCACATGCATCATAGTTTTAGGTTTTTACTAAATTTTATAAGCTTTTTAAAGAGGAAATATGTTCTACTGGCCACATTTTTCATTTAAGCTCTTATTTCGATTGATATAAACATGGGAGTTGTTTCCTCTCCCTAATGAATTATATTTCCTACCTAATTTATTTTCCAAATTTTATATTTTAAAAAAATAAAGTAAAAAATCGGTTTTGGGGGTTTTCCCGCTTAAAATTTAGCAATTGGGTAAAATATTTTATTTAATTTTTAATTCTCATACTTTAAAATTAATTTGTGATTAATAAATTTACTAGTAATTTAAATTACCTTGGTAGCCATGAACTAATTTTTAGTACTTCTAAAATCATAACTAACTCAATTTTTCATAATTCATATTATTCAGTGCAAAGACATATTTCAGAATTATAAAAACATCTTTAAAGGGGCACAGAGGTCCAATGGTTAAGGCACTGGGCTCCAGAGCCAATGTTTCCAGGTTCAATAATCACAGTACACAGTTGTTTTTCTTTCTTTCTGTATTTCTGTTTGTAATGACCCCAAGGATTCCTATTGTGCTCCTGAGAACACACTGCCCCAGTTGGGTACTATTCTTTTTCTAATAGGAAAAAATAAGCAGCCTGAATTTTGTGCATTCTTCTTTAGCGTGTTGTAGGCCAAGATTAAATGTATCTCTAAAAAGTATTTCTCCCCTGGGCCCCTAGTTGTGAATTTTTTTTCTTTAAATAATAAATATATTTTTCAAGAAATTTTAACCCATTTCATTTATATGGTGTAATTGTATAATGACTGTTCTGTTTAATTTCTTACATGATTTTCATCTCCTTTTATTGCAGGTTTATTATGGTGTTGGTTGGAAGAAGCGTTTTAAAGCTCCTACTGACTACTGCTTCGGACTAAAACACCCTTCTCTTCAGGAGCCACCCAAATCTGGGAAATATATTCGGTGCCTTTGTGCAGAGGATCAGGTGACCCTTCACCGATGGGTCACAGCTATAAGAGTAGCTAAGGTAGGCATAATTTTCATATTTTCCTCATAAAAGTCTAACAATTTTATTTTTTTTATTAATTAATTAATTTATTTTTTTCTGCTGCTGCTAAATATTTTTCTACCATCTGTTGTAATGACTAACTTCGCTTTTGAACTTTGAAGATTAATATAAAATCTGTCAGACTTAGATCGAGTCCTAAGACTAGAACTTTTTTTACCTGGTTGATTAACACTGGTCATAACACTTTAAAACTGATAGCAGTTTCATTTATGTCAGATTTCAAGTGAGCTTTTACTAATTAATTAAAAAACATAAATTATTATTTCTTGAAAACAAATTATTTAAAATAAAAACAAATAAGGCTGCAAACAACATATTCTATTTTTGGATTAATATTTTCAAAACAGAATGCTAATGAGCACTAGCTGCCTTCAGCCAAGATATATGAACTTCACAAGTCAAAATTTCACTGTTGATGACAGGCTTAAATATGCTTCATTTTTGGAGCTATATTTTATTTATTATTCTTTTATTTAGATCAATTTTTTCATAAGAATTTAATGCTTCATATATTTTAATTGGTTTTTATACCTTATGGGCAGCTACTTTATGAAATTTGATATGTTTTGATTTGTTATGGCAGTTTCATGCTAAAAAATAATACTTAATTGAATTCTTTAAATGTTTCAGAAAATGAGGTATTTTCCATTTATCTTCTGTTTATTTCAATGATTGATTTGTCAATAGAAATTATAGAATTACATATCTTCTGTAATAGTAAATTTTAAAAGTTTAGTTGGTCTGAAACATTCATAAAGAGAGTAATAAATTATTGTAAACTAGTAATTATGTTAAAATATAATGATAGTGTTATTTAATACAAACATAAATAATATAATAAGTAAGGTATGCTATGCCTATAATAATAATAATCATTATTATAATAAATACTTTATGTAACATAACATTAACATAAATAGTTAATGAAACATAAACTCAACATTAAAAAAATAATGGTTTTTCTTAATTTTCTATTATAAAATACTACAATTCCAGTCTTCTTGAAGCTCCAGATGCTATTCTTATTCTTTACCTTCTGAAAGCTTGTTACCTGGATTATTTAGGTGATTCCCTTAGCATTGCTCTCTTTTGAAAATCTGTAAAATATCCTTGAAAGTTTTTATTTTGTATAACAGAAAAATATTAATAATGTTTTGCAATACAATGAAGAAATATTAGAACCAAATTTATAGTATACTTAAATTAAAATGTGTCACTGGAGTGTCTTCAGGGTTAGTGTTCTTGATAGGTGATCACTTAATGGGACTTAATCTGTGATGAATCTGAGGGTGATACTAAAATATTTAAATTGTAGTGGAATATCAAAAGAAATAAAACAGATAAATACTTTGTTAAAAATAAATCCCAACTGTTGTACCTAATTGACATCTATTTTATTGTTTTTACTAATACATTTTGTGCACTTTCCTTCTAACATAGGTTTCTGACTTTTTTTTTAATTTCAGTATGGACGACAAATTCTTGATAATTACAAACAAATAATAGACATCCCTCCACCTCCCGTCACTACAGCTATAAGCAGTGCCGGTTCAGACTCTGGTTCAAGCTCAGGAGTTGATGCTGGCTTTGAAGCTGACATATTTCCATCAGGTATTAATAATCACTTAATAATTTTAAAGCCTTTTTTTAACTTTAATATGATTGGAAAATTGAATTTAGCACTTGTTAATTATAATTTCATTTATTTTTTGCACTTTCACATATCTTTGTGGAACATAATAGGTGTAAAGATAATAATCAATATAAATGTTATATGATATAAAAATACTTGAAGAAAGATTTTAGGAATATGACTACAAGGGCTTAGCCTGCTATCCTGCCTTAAAAATACTCAAAATTAAGCATGAAATAAACTATTAAAGGAATTTCATTGTTTATAGGGGGAGAAGGGTTTAGAAGAAGACCAAATTGAATAATTTTCAATATCCTGATAAGTCCTTTGAAAAATTGTATTGCTCATAATAGCTGTAAAATATTATTTTCTCTTACACTTGTACAAATTGAGCATCTCTCCTCTCCTGGTTGGTGTAGAGTCAGTATCAGCAATATTAACTTCCCCTTAATTGTCTATTTCAGATTTTATTAATTAATTATTTGCTCATATTTATTTTCACTTTTATTGAGAGATGGAAAATCTACTAAGATTAGACTGCTCCTGGCTTTTAAAAATTTTTTGATTCCCAAATCGTATTACTTAATTTCAATAAATGATGTTACATGATACAAATTACTGTTTATAATTTTTAAAATTTTCTTGCTATCAAACTTTCATTTCTTTCCTTAGGTACCATAAAAAGGAAACCTGCCAAAATCCCTCTAACATCAACAACAAGGACATTGAAATCGAATGCGATTGGGGAAGATGAATTTTTTGACTTGCCTCCTCCACCACCTGAGCTTCTCACAGATTGCCCCACCCCTTCTGAAATTGGTCAAGTGGAATCAGATCCAGTATTTCTCCAGGATCTTCACAGGGTTGTCAGGTAGGTGATGAATTCATATATTTTTTGTTTATGTGGTAATTTTCTTCATGATTTCATCTATAGTGAAACATATTGAGAATAAACAGGGTATTCATTATGGCTCAAATGTATTTCCTTCTTAAACGGTTGATCTGAGCAAAAACTGCTAGAGGAAAAATTGTTAGTACCCCACCTCTAGTTTCAGAATATGTTCTTAGATACCACCACGTAACCATCATAAAAAAAAAACAAAACAAAAAAAAATGGATTAATCAAAACATCTTTCTTTTAGACAACTGTATAAATACGTTTTACATAAGTATAATAGTTGCTCATCTTATGTGACATCTCTGTTTAAAATTGTATTAAGACTGAACTTCATGTAAAGCTAAATAGTGAACACACCTTTTAATTTGTAGAAAAAAGAACACATCCCAAATAACACATTTTTTATTGCTGTACTCCTGGAAAAATCAGACTAAGAATAAAAAGAATAGGCCAATTCGGTTATTCATCTTAAGCGATCATTTTAAGCAAAAATGTACTAAATTTATTCTAAGATGATTTTAGTTGGGGTTCGGTCGAGTAACTCGACCGAACCCCAACTAAAATCATCTTAGAATAATATCTACGGTCAACAAACTCTCTCTTTGTACTAAATTTAGATTTAAAATTCTGTTAAATACTAGATAGGAAAGAGGTGTGTGTACTGTAACTCATTTAATTTTCAATATGAAGAGACCAATTCAGTCCCCAGTAAAGAATTCAAGTATTCAAACACATGCTAAAATTTAAAAGATCATTTGAGTATAAAGTATGATAAAATATGATGATGGAACCTCTTATCTGTTTAGATATTGCAAAAAAAAAAAAAAAAAAGATTTAGAAATTCTTTCTAAGTATTTATGAACTGTTTACATTTTTTTTTCACGTATTGTAATTTCTTGCCATACTTCCTTTCCTTTATAAAGAGAAAATGGAAGTAATATTTTTTCTTTGATAATGATTTTATAGTATGTTTTTTTAGAGGAAAAACAATAAATTTCAATTTAATACCGTCTTTATATATATATATATGCTTCCAATTCCNTTTTTTTTTTTTTTTGTTTTCTTACATCTTTATTGATATATAATTTTTTATTGAGATTGAGGATTTTTTTTTCTTTTCATAATTTTTTAGACCAAGTCTTTTTTTTGTTTAGGTCAAAGTGGCAGGTAGCTCAGAAATGCAAACTTGAGTCCATAAGCCCTCATCAAGTTCTGGGATTTAGGTGAGTACCTTACATAAATTCTTTTTCTTTTTAATAAAGTTTATTTTATTGCAGAAAAAAATTGAAAATAGCTTAGCCTTTTTTGTAATGCTAAAATTATAAAAAAACAAAAAGAAACTAATGTTAAATAAAATTATGCCGGAATTAATGATATCACTGGGGAACACATTTTTTGTTGAGTTAGATCTGACTCTGTTTTTCACTAATTCTTGGCGCCTGAATCTGAGAATAACCTCAGATTTTGTCTATCACATCAAATTTTTAAACTTCATGAACTTATAGTAAAAACGTACCAAATGTACAGTTTACAAAACATTTAATGTAAGTTAAATCGAGTTCATACATATCAAATTGTTTAATTAATGAACAGTTCTTAAAAATTAAGATAAAAATTTGCGTTTGTAGCTTTTTCTGGAGTTATTAGTTTGTGTACATTCGTGCTTCAACAATAGTCAGCCATCATATGTACGTCCCATTTACCTTAATACCTTGCTTCCATGACCCTCAAATCTTGATGGAAATGCTCACCCAGCTCATCACTCACTGCACCAAGATTGTCCGGGAAATTAGCAAGGTGGCTGTGTAAAAAATGCAATTTAATGCTAATGTTACAACCTAGCTTTTGGAAGCTTTCCAAGAGTTGCTGGACTATTTCGGAGTAAATCAATGCTTGTATATTTCCAAGAAAGTCTTTAACAATGTTTTTGAATACCATATCTATAAGGATCATCTTCTTCCAAAGAGAGAAATTCATTGAAAACTGATACGGGGACTTCAGCTAAATGCGATACTGGGCGTATAGCTGATGGTGAACTATGATACACTATTTTACATTTGTTTTTCTTGTTATATCCCGAAGTTTTCACTATGCAAAAGTAACAATCACTTGAATGATCTTTGTGCTCGCGCCAAATCATAGGTATGCCAAATGGAAGTTTAGCACGCGTTCCCTTAGTTCACATCCGTAATCTCTCAACACACTGTTTACACACTTGATGAAGTGCCCATGTTTTATCTTGATCTCCAAGTTTCACTTTAAAATAGGCAAAATATGCTTGTCTGGCAAATGTACTGATGTTTGTCCTTTGACTGGGAATGATAAAACTGCCACATATATAACAAAATGAATTTGGGCTATTTTCGCACTTTCGACGTCTAGGAGCAGAGGTAGCCATAAGGAAACGTTTCAGTTCAAACACACTATGTAGTTCTGTACACTTACATAACGAAATACTAAATACTGCTTACCGATATATGTATTCATCAAACACTTTATTTTCTATTATTTTAGGTTTCTATTTTGTTTTACCAGTGAATTTTAGTAAAAAGTGGTACGCTATTTTCTTCTTTGAATTCTGTTATTTGTTATAAACTTCAATTTCATTTTTACCTGCAAGAACTATATTTTATGTTCCGTCCTATGTTATTAAGCTTGAATCACAATATAAACTTTGTTGTAAAGCTGAAACAAAAGAGAAAATTCATATATTCATTTCAAATTAAATCATTAAATTTGGTACAAAGTTTGATATTTTTTCTCTTTCTCCTCCTAGTTCCAATTGTAGGTCTAACTCACTTAAACACTTTTTTTTCTTTTTTAAGAATGCCAAAGCAATTCTTATTCATCATGGTCTATCTCTACATGTGACCTGTAGTTGTAACAGTTACCTAGAAACGTAAATAAAGAAAATAAAGAAGACAACTAATTGGTTTAAGAGGCTTCAAATAAAACTAAACCTTGAATTTAAGTGCTTACGTGTGTGTGTGTCGTGCATTTGTAATTTGTAATTAATAATTTATTAATATATATAGATTGAAAAATACTATAAGATATTATATTTTGCATTGTTTCAGGTATTACGACTCCAAAGTAGAAACAACACAACAGTGGGTAGAAGATCATTATGGAGGTAGTCTCGGCCAGAAGAAAATTCCTCCTCCTCCACCACCTAGGGCAGTAACTACCGTTCTTACATCAGTTCAGAGGCGGTAATTCCTTGGCATCGGTTAACTGCCTCTGTTGAAATTAGAGACAGCTTCCTGTTGGTCAACTCTAGACGATCACTAGTCCCTAAACAGGTTGAAGACCTGGACACCGCTCCTAGAGAAAACCAAGACAGCCTAATGGGAACCTGAAAACATCTAATTGAAGAGAAAAATAGTGCCTATTTTTTAAGCATCTAGAATTACTTTACTGCAGCTGAAGTAGCATTTTTAATTATTAGTTGCAAGTGGGTAAATATCTGGATAATAAAAAGTCTTAAAAACTGAAATAAAATAATTATATGAATAGGTAAAGACAACAATTTTGAGAAACATTACACTTGTGCTTGTTTTCTGGTCCAGAATATTAGTTGTCTAGTTAATTGCTGAATAAGAGATTTTTAGGAATAAGGGATTATAATTTATTTTTAAAAACTTAGATGGCAAAAGTTTCTTTGAAGATAGTTTTATAAATATATATATTTTTAAGCATACCATTTTCTATCTGAGTTTTGGTAGTTAATTTTATATTTTTTAATTTTCAAAAATATAAATAATGTTTTATTTAAATAGCTTCTATTAAAGAAAGTGCTAACTTTTCTTGACTATTTTTCTGGAATCTTAATGACGCATCATTAAAGCGTTGTCTCTTAATGTAGATTTAAAAAATCACAAATTATATTAAACATCTTTAAAATGCTTGTGAAAAATAAAATTAAAAAAAAAGAAGGGGGGAGGAAGTAAAACGAAAACAGTTGTAGTGTGCATTTTACTTAAGGATCTCTTTATTTTTAGGTTTTAATGATCTTAAAAAATGAAATTATTCTAATCAATTATTTTGAAAACTGTTATGCAGTATAAAAAATAAGTTTCATCTATGGAGGGTTGTCTTTGTTTTACAAGTGGGAACAGTGTATTTTCATGTTGAAATTTGAAAATCATGAGTTGCCTTTTGGATTTGTGTTGTTGAGACACGTTAAACAATAAGCTCTATCTTATTTTCTCTTATATCTTTCCTTTCTCCATCCTCTGAAAAATATATGTACATTTAATTGAATGTTATGATTTTAGTGTTAGATAAAGCTGTTGTCCAATATCCAACATTTTTATGTCTAACAATTTTCCTATAACATTATTTTTCTTGAGGAAATCTCCTGAATGGGGCTGTTATGTATGAAATTGTTACCAAATTTGTAAATATTAGAAAGTGTTAATAAAATCTATTTCACTTTGTAAATATATTTTGACTTGATTCAGGAACTATCACCTCTAATCCATCCATTGTTTTTGTTTAAATTATATTAATTTTTTTCCTACACAAAATTAATGTTTTAGGCAACTGAAGAATGAAATTTTGAATCTCTGGTTTTTAAATAAGCCAATCTGTTATACAAGTTCTTGAAAACTTTCTTCAATGATTGTCTAAAACATTGAAATATATTTCAAGTGACTCAAGAACAATAATAGTTTATGTACATTTTTTATCTTCTTTTTCATGGATGTTAATAGAATTTGTAACTTTCCTTCTTATAAATATTTATATACTTATAATTGAATAATATAATGAACAATATATTTATGCTACTTTTTTAATGCAGTAGGGAGTAGATTAAAATGAATGGTTGACGATAGTGGATACATTAATTTTTATACAAATTGTGTATGGACGGTAACAAATAGTGAATTTTGTACAAAGTTTTTAAGGACTCAATGCCTTGTTCCTGTTGTTTATTAATAAATTCTTCTTATTTTTTATTTGAATTGCTTCTGATTGTTAACTATTTATGGAAACATGTTGTTATTTATATTCATATATATATATATATATATCTATTACATATACAAAATTAATCATGAAAACTGAAAAAACCGTTCGTTTTCGCCGAAACGTTAATTTGTATATTTCTGGTACATACTAATGATACAATTTATTTGTAATGTCATAAATAAATGTTGTGACATTAATTTTTTTTTCTTTTAAAACCTTATATCCAAATTATAAAAAAAAAAAGTTCAAGCATAAATTTTACTTGATTGTAAGGAAAAAGAGTTTTCTAACAAATTAAAACTATATAAAAAGTTAAAAAATTATTGAAGAATGGACTAATTTTTGAACAACAGTTACTTATTTATTTATTTTATACATTTATATCTACACTTGTGCCCTTAACTACAATCAGCAGATGTGAGGGATAAATTAAGGTGCATTACTAGGTATGAAAGAGATAGTCTACCCATTAGTGGCTCTCAGGGATTATTAGTGTTTTAATTATCGGGCAGTGTCACAGGTGGGGTGGACCATGAAAGTGTTTATATGAGTTTTGTTTATTATGTATTGTTGGTTTATTGAAGTCAGTTTGTTGTGTTCGGTTCCAATTGTATTTAGAATACTGGCTGATTAATCTTAATATTTTGGATTGTTGGGTCTGTATATGTTTGAAATTTGATTGTTTGGCTGCTCCATAAATCTGCAGTCCATACGTTGATGTTGGTTTCATTAAATATCTGTGTATCTTTAATAAAAATTTTGTGTAATGTATAGGTTAGATTTGTGATGATTTCTGCTACAAGTATGTGGACCCCTTGTCAGGCTGTCAAACTTATTATTATTGTGAACTGCTTGGCATGTGATTCATCTTAGTGCAAATGTTATATATTGAGATTTTTTTATTTATTTTTAACTTCCAGAAGTTACACTATTCATGAATTGATTGGAGGTATTGCTGGAGAATGTGATGCATGGCTAAATCATCTGCAAATGAAGGTAGTAATGTTTCTTGGTGAATTGGGATGTCACGTACATATAGTGGATTGGACTGATTCAAAATTAATGTTCCAGTATGATGATGTTTGTATGTTTCTCATGTACATCACTAAAATAACTTTTCTAGCAAATTAGAAAGAATGAACAATAAACTATTTGATCTAAATGACAAAGGATTATGTTCAGGTTGTTTATGTATTATATAGCATGTGTGAATACTTCTTCTGGATAGGAAATTGTGTGATCCTTTGAATGAGTTATAGATTGTTATGAGAAAAACTATAGCTATGAAAAACCATTTTTTTTTTTTATTCATAAGATTTACGATCAAAAATTTCTGAGATGTAACTTGATTTGAAAAGTGGAGGAAGTACAGTGTCATGGGTTTAAGTGATGTTTCGCGTAATGTTGTGGAGGTGTTTGTAAAACTGAAAGATTTGTGACATTTTCTGCCAGGAGTTCGGCCTTCTCTTTATCATAGACAACCCAGGGTTCATTTTCTAAGTGTAATGACTAAAGCATTAGGACTGTCATCCTGTGTTGTGCGGTTTGATATAAATTTCTTATGTGTGTGTTTGTTATATTGGCTTATGAGGTGTTTAAGTTCATTATTTAATCTATTGGGCGTTCTAACTGCAGGTAGTCTGTGTCTTTGCCAGATTTTCTTAGCTATTCTCTTTGCCCTGATCAGTTTTTTTATATGCTCTGAATAACTGGACAGACAGATTTCGTTTCTCTGGTCCTTTGAAGATGTCTAGGCAGCAGGCTGACAGCTTTGATGAAGAAGTCTATGGCCATCTCAAGTTCCATCTTATATTTCATGAACATTAAGATGGGTGGGCTATTCTTTGGCAATTCCCTGAACTGATCCCAGTCAGTTGAACCTGATGTGAGTAAAGCTGGGAGGTTATTAACAGATAGGTCTGCCCAGAGAGTTAGGAGGAAAATGATCTTAGGGAAGAATGGTCTTTGTGAGTGTATGTGGAACTCTCCAAATACCCTTACAAATACAAAAATCTAAAATTTCTGCCAATGTCTGTTATAGCATGGGCGATTACAAAGGCCAATTACTTTATCTGAACTTAGAATATTTAGTGGATCTCCTTGGGTCTCAGTTTATCTAATCCCTTGAGATTGTGGGCGAGTTACAAGTCCTCACTTTCTGTCACTTCTTTCATCTGCATTGTGAACTGAAGGTTACACCTCACAGATTATAATTGAAGCACAAATACCGGTTTTAGTAATAAAAAAACCCAGATATTTACTACTAAAAACTAAATATGATCTTATAAATTTCATATAAAAAAACAAACAAAAAAAAAAAACAGAAGAGCACTGAGTACTGTTAACTGTGTCCAAATTACTTCAAAATTAAATTAAATTAATTTTTTTAGTTATAGAATTTTTGATTGTGAATTTTTTTTTTTGCATGCAGATCCTAAAATGCGTCATTGGCGAGGCAAGGAACTGCTCTGGTTCCGCTTCTCGGAGAAGATGCTGGCCAGCCAGGTGGTGAAGGCCGGTCTCTGGGTGTACGCCAGGCCAGCCAGTATGGACGAGGACCCTCAGACACTCCTCATCGAGGTCTTCAGCCTGACCAACTCTGAGCCGCCTGCTCTCGTCCATGGGCCCAGCAAGAAGGTAAGTGCCACGCTTCCTTGNTTAGTCGGATGCGTCAGATTAAATTAAATTAATTTTTTTAGTTTAATAAAAAAATTAAATTTTTTTAATCAGATATGCAAGTACCACTACTGAAGATTCTCTCCAATTCATTTAATTTATGATAAAGTGCTATCAGTTTGTGTATTTACCTCCTTAATTAATCAATAAAGCAATTTTTAATTTTAAGCATGATCCTATTTTTTTTTTTAATTTTATACTTTATTTGCAATGCTAACATTAACTGTAAAAACTGCTACTTGAACATATGTCGGTCAATAAGCGTCCATTCTTTGTTCTTGACAATAATGGTTTTGAAATATATGGTATTTAGTACTTAGTAACAGCATACAATATTTAAAAAAGAAAAGTTTCTAAAAGGACTATTCTATTAAATATAANATATAATACAAACTGATTTTATTCAATAAAAAAGAAGTAATTAAATTATAATATTCATTACATGTTTTTTTATTTATTTTATCTTCTCAATCATGATTTAGTTACCCTAAAGCAGTAGACTCTCTCCCTCCGTCAGAAGGCCTGAAATTTAATCATTTGTTTACAAATTAATTTTTATTCAAATCCCAAGACCGAATCCCAGATCAATCCTTCTTCCCTTATAATATTCATAAATTGCTATCAATGTTAGTTTTAATAATTAAATTCCTTTATTAAATATCCTCTACTCTTGTTTATATACCTCAACTCTTGAATCTTTTGACAATCTCTCCCATTTACCTACTCTACAGTGAAGGTTTCTCCCAAAATGCTAGATCTTAAACATTTCCTTCTAGACACATTCAGAACAGGACATTTGTGAAGGAAATGTAAACTGTCTTCAGTCTACAAAATTGTAGATTACAGTATAATTTCTCTCTTATTCAACTCATTGTAAATTTAGGGCTAGAAGTTCACCTCCAGCTTTAAATATATTTTTCATTAAAGACATTGAGTTGCCCTGATATATTGTTTATCACCTTACTCTAAATGAAAATATGAAGATTTTTAATAATTAAATAAAAGGTGGATATAGACCTAGCTTCTAACCTAGTATTTTTAGCCTTTATTTTTTGTTAATTAAACTTTTATTTAATTGTTAATTAAGCCTTTATTTTTTGTTAATTAGACTTTTATTTGATTGGGGAATTTTTATCTAAAATATTCAAACCACTGGGATTACCAAATAATATTTCCCAAGATTCGATGATCAATAGAATTTTAGTAAAAAAAAAAACAATGGTAGAAAGGTTCAATAACAAATTTCCTGAAATATGTTATTCGGAATGTTCTTTAGAAAGCCGAAAAGTTTTTTAATAAAAAATTCCAATTTTTCAATAGGCTCTCATTGACTGAAAGCACCCCACTTGCCCAACAGAGGGGTTACTGATTTGCTACTTAGAGGTATTTTTTTTTAACTTTGTTTTAGACCAGGTATAGTTAAGTCTCTGCTTTACTTTCGAAAGCTTGCTTTCAAGATGTTTTCAACTCAATGTCAGGGTTAATTTAATACATAAATAATCATAATTATTTAGACAATTTCAGCCTCTCAATTGTTCAAATTTAGCTCACTCTTTTCCCTTTTTAAAAATTATTATTTTTTATTACTCCAGGTTAATGGTCAGATTATAGTGAGCACAGTACATAGGCTATAGATTAATCATCATTTGGGGAGTGAGATAGTCCATTGCTAGCTATAAGATGTTTTCCACGTATCCAGGGGATTCTGACACCGTCAATAACACCTTCTCCCAAATAATCAGCCAGGTTATTTGTAACCAGTACAAAGCAACTGTGACAAGATACATCCCTGTTTTAGGCCCTTTCTGTGCTTTACCGACTCTGTCAGCTGAACCTCAAGGAGCACCAATATATAGCGCTATCATCACATCCCAAAAAATTTTGAAGACACTCTAAGATCATCAGAGTTGGCAATTCAAAGCCTTTCTGTCTGGCAAAAGCTGTCCTGAAATCTACAAAAAGCTCATAAACCATCCCCGTTTACTTGAATTATTTTATTTTATTTTTTTTTTTAACCGAAATGGTTAAAGGGGAATTCAATATTTTTTTATTGAAAAAAGGATTTTTGTCCTTAAAAAACTCATAAGACTGACAGGAATCACACAAATCAAGCATGAAGCCAAAGATTAATTCTTAAAAACAAACTAAGGAAGCCTTTTATTTGAAGTTGAATCAGGATTATATTTTATTTTTTATCTCAACTAAGACTTACTTTTAGCAAATTTCTCTTAGGAAAATCAAGGAATTTTTTACTCTAAATTTTCCATGTTTAATTCCAGGTTCCATTTTTATTAATTTACAAATTATTAATCATTTATTGCACAATGTGTGGTATAGTACTCATAGTATAAATTTTTGTTCCCCTACCCTCATTGGTCAGGTAAACCCTACTATTTTTAAAGGATGTAAACAAGTTAGTCATTTTGCCTTTTTTTTTTTTCTTGCACAGTTGAATGGATTCGTTTTGGTTTAAAATGAATAAGGAGGGAGTGGGAGTTTGATGTGAGGCCAAATCGGATAATCCTTAATATCTTTATTATTTTTAGTAAAAATTTGTATAAATATAGTAGGAGCAAGATTTCTAAGATTTTCCAGCACTATGTTGAGTCACTGTAAAAGTCACACGTTGAGGATGATATTTAAGAAGAATGAATTGGGAAGGTTGATTAAATCCTCTGATCGCTCCCCTCCAGCTCATCCTGGGGCCCAGCATTCTCTTCTTAACAATGAACAAAGAGGTTTGCCAAGTGGATTATGATAGAAATTGGGCAATTGAGGAGTTACAATATTATGTAGAATTCATACTTTAAACAGGTCGCCTTCAATTGTTGCTAGAAATACTATGTAGATAAGGTATATTAAGAGTAGAATGTGTTTCAGGTCATTAATAGACAAAATCTTATATCCAAAAAAATTATTAAGAAATCAATAAAAATATTAAATAAATTCAGCCCGACTTCTCACCCGAGTGAAATCAAAAGTCTTCTGAACGAATTTTACAATCTTCAATAAGCATTTTGGTATTTCTATATAACTGATTATACTTAATTTTATTTTACGACTATATTTTTCCTTGTATATATAGTTTGCTGCACTGCAAGAAATATAATACATGAGAATGCCTTTTTGAATTCAACAAAGATCACATGTCACGAATTTCGAATGAAGAGTTTTTGACCGTGGAGATTATTTTATTTCATTTTTTTTATTTTTTATTATAAACTTTTATTTTTTTATTACATTCTGTTAAATAAAAACATTTTGTAATGTGATTACAGTGAACTTAAAAATGACATTCAATGTCAATCACATGAGGAGAGAAGGTGATCCATGAGACCACTCTCAAATTATCATACCTTCTATTGTCCGTCTTCATTGGTTTCTGAAAACCATCTTCTGTTGGCGAGCGCTTTCGGACATTGTCCATCATCGTGGCTGAATACATGTGTGCACTGCCACTGTCTGTATTCAACTGCGTTTGTATTCTGTGAGTTAGTCGGATGCGTCAGGTAATCTGTAACGGTCACTTTGTCGGCGATAAGGTCTGTCACACGCGCGAGTTATAAGGGTCAGAGTCCATTATTCCAGGTATTGGTTGAGGCAGGGATTAGTTGTAATCTCCTTTATTGAAGTGTTCTAAGTGTTCCGAAAATTTTTTTGTAAATGTGTTTTTGTTTGCTAGTGTCTGCCTATGGATTATGTTGTCTTATGTCTTTTTGCGTTGTTGTCGGTTTGTGTGTCGTCTGTTCGTTTGCGTTTATGTGTTCGTTTTAGTAATAGTAGCGGTCTAAATATTGTGTCAGATTGTGTGTTGAGTTGTTCTTTAATAATGTTATTGTCAGCGATCCTTGTTTTGTAGATTTCCATGTTTTCTAAGATGTCCATCTTCCGTCCCTTCTGTTGTTTGTGTAACAACGTCATGGTTGTTTGTATGTCGGTGAGGTCGTGTCCGTTGTCTTGTAGGTGGTTTGCGTAGTTGGAGTCCCGTTTATGTCGTTTGTATACTCGTGCGTGTTCGTCAAACCTCGTTTTTAGTTTTCGTCTTGTTTGTCCTATGTACGTCTGGTTGCATGTGCATGTCAGTTTGTATACTCCGCTGGAGTTGAATGTTTCAGTATCTTTCTTGTTCGTGTGTAGGTAGCGTTTTAGTGTATTGTCTGTTTTTAATGGATAATGGCAGATGGTTTGCAGAAACCAATGAAGACGGACAATGGAAGGTATGACAGTTATAGAACTGGTGGTGGAAATAACCTTTTAGATTATTTACTCTCAAATTATTTACAGTCCCCTTGTATTTTAATTTTAGTATGTTCTCCCCATGTAAGTCGTGAGTCAAGATGGAACCCAAGGTAACGAACGGAATTTGAATGTGGTAAAGAAATATTGTCAAATTTCACAATTTCAGGGAAGTCTTACTTACGCAGTTGGAAATTAACTTGAACGTATTTTTCTTCATCGACTCCATTTTCCACACCATTGTTTGATTTTTCGAGGTGATTTTGTAGGTTTTTAGAAGCAGATTTAGGATCGGGATGGGAGAATAGGATAGCTTTGTCGTCCGCAAATAGAGCAAAGGGTAGGGATGTCAGCAGTGTACAGGATAAATAGATAGGTTCAAGCACACTACCTTGAGGAACTCCCGCTTCCATTTGGAGATTATTAGTAGAGACATTTTTGGGGTTCGGTGAAAATTGATCCAAAAATACAATTTAAAAAAATGTATTTTTAAAAAATTATCTACCGATGTTTTGGCTTACACTGAAAGCCATCTTCAGAGTTGCTGAAATAAAAAATCGTAAGAAAACTTGAGGAAAATAAAAATTAAAAAGGTTACATTACTATTACAAAAACTTAACGTATTTAAATGTAATGTTATATGAAATGCTTAGAGAAACAAGAAGAATATGTGCAGAAAGTTCACCACACCTACCTACGAGGGAGGGTCAATAAGTGCGTGACTTTTTAAATGAAACAAAGGTTTTTTGATAAAAAGTAATTTTATTTTTCAACATAGTCTCCTTTGAGCTTATACACTTCGTCCAACGTTTCTCCAATTTTTTTATCCCTTCCAAAAAATAAGATTTCTCGAGCTCCTCAAAATATGTATTTGTTTGTGAGATGATTTCATCGTTGGAATAAAATCTCTTTCCGCCAAGCCATTTCTTGAGGTTCGGAAACAAGAAATAGTCACTCGGGGCTAAATCCGGAGAATACGGCGGATGAGGAAGCAATTCATAGCGTAATTCTTGAAATTTTGCCATGGAAACAACACACGTATGAACTCTTGCATTGTCTTGATGGAAAATAACTTTTTTTTTGGCCAAATGCGGTCGTTTTTTCTTTAAATCCTCATTAAATCGGTCCAATAAGTTGGTATAATATTCGCCATTGATTGTTCTTCCCTTCTGAAGGTAATCTATGTGGATTACACCGCGTGCATCCCAGAAAACAGTAGCCATGACTTTATTGGCTGACAAACCCACTTTGGCCTTCTTCGGCGCTGATTCACCCGGCAAAACCCACTGTTTTGACTGCTGCTTGGTCTCTGGCGTGTTGTGGTGTATCCATGTTTCGTCCACTGTTACAAATCGGCGCAAAAACTCGTCCTTGTTGCGGTTGAACAACGCCAAACATTCGATCGAAGTTGTCACACGATTGCGTTTATGGTCGATTGTTAGCAAACGCGGCACCCATCTTGCGGATAGCTTTTTTAAACCCAATTGATCATTCAAAATCGAAACCACTGACCCATGTGATATGCCTATGGCTTCCACGATCTCCCGCACTTTCAATCTCCGATCGGCCAACACCATATCGTGAATTTTTTCAACTGTTTCGGGTGTAGCGACTTCTACTGGTCGTCCAGAACGTTCGGCATCGATCGTGCTTGTACGGCCACAACGAAATTCTGTAAACCACTTTTTTACCATTGATATCGATGGTGCAGAGTCCCCATAGTATTTATCAAGCTTAGCCTTTGTTTCAGCGATGGTTTTTTTCCGCAAAAAATAATGCTTGATGAGCACCCGAATTCACTTTTCTCCATTTTCTCAACAATTCACGAAGTTGTTTGTCTTTAAACACTGTCAAACACAAACTAAAAGACCCAGCGTGTTCAAACTTTTACAGGAGTCTGCTGATAGATGCTTGTTGACAGGAGCAGTGTTGCCAACCTAATTATAAGGCGGGAAATACAAAACGTCACGCACTTAATGACCCGCCCTCGTATCATGAAGGCGAGAGGGGGAGTGTTGTCACCTGGCTCAAACGTTCATGACTAAGAGGTAAGGTTTGGAAATAAGGAAAACTTAAGATGGACAGTATGATGGGTGGGGGGTAAGAGGCAGTAAGTGCTAAAGGAGATATTTAAATTTAAATTTAGGAGACAAGTTAGACAGGTTTATTTTAAATTAGAGCTGAGAGTTTTTCAGGATATTGAAAATGTTTGAATAAGCTGAAGAATTTTTGTTTTGTCATTAGTTACATCCAGCCTTCCTACGGATACTGCTGACTGCCTACATCTGCACTTATCTACTATATAAACCCGGCCATATTCTGTAACATTGTCTTTCGCTCTCTGGTGTTCTGCCAGTCATTATCCCCGTGTAGCTATTTGTAGTAAAGTTACTTTTTAAAAAGCCGAATTAGTGTTAATTATATTTAACTGGGACTTCCGAACAGGAACCCGCAGAAGTTCTTCAAGTACGTCCATTTGACTTACGCTACGTGCGAACTGTACCCGACCTTATTGTAGAGCTCGCAACTCTGAGGTCATTCATTAGGGAACACCCGGTGGAATTCTTGAAACGCTTAGACGAGAAACGAACTACATTTATTACTAGATATAAGTTAGATAATTTAGAAGGATCACTTTTGAATAATTTAATTTTACAATTGGACGCCACACTAGTTAGAACATGGTGTTCGCCCAACAACATTAGGTGCACACTTACAAGTACTACAAATACAGAATTTAAATGGTGCTCGCAATAAATTGATAAATGATTCCAGCATAATACTTACACAATTGAAATACAAAAGCACTATAGAAGTTATTAATAAACAGAACGCGACAAATATGAAAATTCCAAATCATGCGTAATTTACATATAATAAAGAACATCCAAACATTCATCAACAAATTTTATCTTACTCTAATTTTTTGAATTGACCAGATAATTTTGCACGCTATCAAAATATTCGGCCTACTATGTAACCACGTTTTCAACAACAAACTTTTTAACAACCTCATGTACAAACAAAAAATTTCAAAAATCCAAATTCCCAAAACGATGAAGACGGTACATTCGAGGAATTCTCGGAATCATTTTGGCTTACTATATGAAATGACTTATGTTGACCCACAAATAAATAAAAATCCAGAAAAAGGACAGAAATGTACACATACGGAGAGTACATTAAAATTGCAAGAACAAATAAATGCTTTAACACAATCAGTATTTAAACTGACAGACTATTATTTAGAATCAGGTCACAGTCCCTATGCCCCGCCAAACCTAGATGTTTAGAGTTAACTACTTTAGAAAAATGTCTTCCATATTATATAGATTCAAAAAATGGTAAGAGGCTCGTTGATACAGGATTTTTGAAAAATTATATTAACTTTGAAATTGTTCCAACTTCATGGCCTCGCTATAAGGAGAGATTTTTTGTGAGAACACTTAATGGTGATTCAGAAGGTTCTGAATATATACTGCTTCCATCTCATCAAGTTTTTCCAACAAAAAAAAATTATATCAAGATGTATGTATTCAAATTCTCTAGAAGATATAATATTTTGTTAGGACATGAAACTATACGATCAGTTAATGCTAATATTAATTTTAAGACAAGTAAGCTAGAATATAATAATGGAATAAAACGTTTAATATTTGAAATATAAAATAAAGAATAAAATGAAAATAATAATTAGATTAATTTAGTAAATTATAAGAATACTAAAACAACTTTAAAACCGGGTTTTAACATTATCCCTGTCCCAGTGAAAAATAAATCAGCGGGAACAGGCATACTAAAACCAATAAATATAGATAATAAAGCTTTTATTGATAGAAAATAATAAAGCCACTTGCTTCTCTTATTCTAATGAGTTAATGACCATTTGTCCCCAACCGATGGATATGGGTGAAGTTGAGTCAATTTAAGTCCGGTGACCAAGGAGCTTGATGAAATTATAAGAGAAATTCCTAGCCTACTTCATACAAATCATATGAATCTCGAAGAAAAAGAAAAAATAACAAAATTAGTTAAATAATATCCCGAAATTATAAAAAGGCAAAATAATATTATAAGAAGTTTAAATTAGTTAAAACATAAAATAATGACTAAGGATGACAATCCTGTTTACACTAAAAATTATAGGTATCCCCTTAGTTTTAGAAAGAATGTTCAATTAGAAATAAATAAACTTTAAGAAAATAAGATAATTAGACCTATTATTCTCTATATAAATCGCCCATTTGGGTTGTTCCAAAAGAAGTAGGTGCCTCTGGCAAACGCAAAGTCCGTATGGTTATTAATTACCGTAAATTAAACGAAAAAGCAATTTAAGATAAGAACCCTCTCCCTAATGTAGAGGACTTACTTGGAAAAATAAGACGAGCAACATATTTAAGTTGTATCGACCACGCCTCGAGCTTTCATCAGCTTGAAATGGACCCTGATTCAATCCACAGCAACTGCCTTCAGCACTGAAAATGGTCATTACGAATTTCTTCGTTTACCATTTGGCCATTTGGACTTCGTAATGCTCCACCAACCTTTCAAAGGGAAATGAATAATATATTTTCAAAAATGAATAATGTACTTTGTCTACATGGATGACATAATCATATTTTCAGACAGCCTTGATGAACACATCAAACACCTTCGAAGTGTTTTTGAAAAACTGAAAGAATGTAATTTAAAAATTCACTTTGACAAAACAGAATTTTTTTAAACAAGAATTATTATTTTTAGGTCATATAATTTCATAAAAATGCATACAACCAAACCCTCAAAAGATTGAAGCTATTAAGCAATTCCCAATTCCAAAAAATCAAAAAGAAATAAAAAAAGGTTTTAGGTCTAACGGGTTATTACAAAAAAATGATAAACGGTTAAGCTAAAATTGCCACGTCTTTAACAGCAGTTAAAAAAAATAAATAAATAAATAAATAAACATAAAAGATAAAGAATATGTAAATCCATTCGAAACTTTAATGAAAATTTTACAAAATAATCCTATTCTCCAGCATCCAGATTTTTCTAAACAATTTATCTTAATATAATATGTTATCTAACTTCGCTCTAGGAGCTGTGCTCTCTAAAAAATTTTATAGCAAAGATTTACCCATTTCCTTCGCCTCTCGTACATTAAACAAACATGCGATTAAGTACCATTGAGAAGGAACTATTAAGCATCGTATGTGCGTGCAAAACATTTCGGCCATACTTATATGGGACAAAATTTTTAATTCAAACGGATCACAAACATTTGCAATGGCTAAATAGCTTAAAAGAACCAAATTCGAAATTATTAAGTTGGAAATGTCTATTATCTGACAATTAATGAGAGGGAATAGAATATAAAAAACTATCTGTCTTAGCCAGGAATCGAACCTGGATCTCCTGCTATCCGGGCCGGTGTACTTTCCAGTTATACTACCAAGACGTGCTAGTTGTCTTATTCAATTCCCTCTACATNTAAATGACGAGAGTCGACAAATAGCTTGACAATGTCAGCTCCTTCGAGTTTAAGACGATGATCTCGTCTTTCTCGTGGGTTAGGCTCTCGCTATTGTAGTGGGAATTTAATAAGATATAAAAAATTAATGAGAGGGAATAGAATAAAAAAAGCTATCTGTCCCAGCCAGGAATCGAACCTGGATCACCTGCCATCCGGGCCGGTGCATTTGCCAGTTATGCTACCAGGACGCGTTAGTTGTCTCATTCAATTTCCTCTACACTAGCAAGAGTCTAACCCACGAGAAAGGCGAGAACTTCGTCTTGTACTCGAAGGAGCTGACATTTTCATACATTTTGTCGACTCTCGTCATTTACTTTATTTATTTTTTTCTTTATAAATATTTAATTTGGTTGTGGTACTTTATCCCACGTAAATTTTAAACAATTAATGAGAGGGAATAGAATAAAAAAAGCTATCTGTCCCAGCCAGGAATCGAACCTGGATCTCCTGGGTTAGGCTCTTGCTAGTGTAGAGGGAATTGAATGAGACAACTAACGCGTCCTGGTAGCATAACTGGCAAGTGCACCGGCCCGGATAGCAGGAGATCCAGGTTCGATTCCTGGCTGGGACAGATAGCTTTTTTTTTCTATTCCCTCTCATTAATTGTTTAAAATTTAAGAGGGATAAAATACCACAACCAAATTAAATATTTGATAAGATATCTAGCTCGTTCTGGTGGTGTAATGATTAAGCACGCCGGCCTGGATAGCAGGAGATCCGATTCGGTAGGTTCGAATCCTGGCTAGAAGAGATAGATTTTGTTATTCTATTCCCTCTCATTAATTGATTAATATTAAAATACTTTTTTTTTCCATCTTTTATGTTTCATAAATTGTATATAGAATTTTAATTATTCTCCAAATTAAATATTTATAAAAAAAAAAAAAGTCTATTATCTGATTTTGATTTCGAAATCAGGTACGTTGAAGGAAAAACAAATGTTGTTGCAGACTTATTGTCAAGAATTCAATTATGTAACGCTATAGAGGATGAAATAAATCCCTAATAAGTTCTGAACGAATTCATTCGAGAATATGCCCCTAATTCAGAAGAAATTCCTGATGACACAAGCATTGTAAATGTAGTAGCCAGGTAGTCATTTTTGATGCAGATAAAATATTAAATGTCGAACAAAATCAATTAATTTTAGAACGAGGAATATCCAAGCCTTTAGTTCAAAAACTGTTTAAACAAAACTCGTTTAACATTTTACTGCCAATATAATTCTGACCTAAGTAGAATAAAAACTTTTTGTATTCAGTATTTGAAACCACATAATACATATGGTATTTATTTTAAACGCACTGGCTCATTAAAAAATGAGTATGATGTTACGTTTGAAACATTTAAGAATTTTGTAACAAGTAACTTTTATACTATAAAATTAAAAAGATACAGCCAACTAAATCTAGACGTTACAACTCCTACAGAGTAATAGAACGTCATATCACTACAGGCTTGCCATACCATAGAGGCATTAACGAATCCAAACAACAAATAAGACGACATTATTATTGGCCTGGTATATTAAAATATGTGACAGACTATATTAATAAGTGCACTATATGCCAACAAATTAAATACGAAAGAAACTCTACAAAAAATTATTACAACTTTCACCTACTCTGTCTGGACAGACCTTTCGAAAGAATACAAATAGATGTATTTCATTACAATAATCGTAATATTTTTACTTTGATTGACTGTTTCTCTAAAAAAAACTTAATAATATATCCTTTTACAAGCCTTAATCAGGTCCGAAATACAAGTACATTTAAGTTCATATTTTGCACTATTTCCCATTCTACAAATGGACAATGGAAGGGGATTTAATAACATTAGCTTACAAAATTTTTTAAAAGCATATGTCGTAGAACCGCATAACATAACCCCAGGACATTCAGATGCACAAAGTCTTATTGAAAGATCTTACTCTACACTAATTGAACTACTAAATACTATTCAGTTAGAACATTAAGATATGCCAATAGATAAATTTATTAAATTAGCGACCATAGCTTTCAACAATACATTAAATTCGACATATTAAATTAACACCTATGGCAATTACTTTCGGCTCATATAAAAATCCTAATAACCGGGAACTGCAAGACTCCTTAGATAACTTGCTAATGAATACTTGAGAAGTCTAGAAATGGATCACAAATTAGTAAAAGTCAAACTGGACTCTGAAAAACAAAAACGAACTAAACAATTAAATTTAACAAGGGAAACTGAACCCTCTATACCAGAATGTATTTAAAAACCACTTTTCAAAAGAAACACAAACCGAAATATTTTAAAACAAAATGCAATAAAGACATGAAGATGATTACATATAGTCAAGGGAAAATTAAGAAATATAAAAAATTTTACCCTAACAGAATGAAACGTCCCAGAAAGAATACTAAATCTTCTGTTACAGGTCATGCATCATCTCCACATCATAACTCTGTGGTTAATCCAGTGATGCCATAGCAACTGACAGACCTTAGTAAATCAGCAGGTATAACACCTATTAAAATTCAAGACTCTTAAGTTATTTCAGACTATTATACCTATATTCACAGTTTAAATTTAGACACCTTACACACTGCACTAAATTCAATACATAAATGAATTACTTTTGTGCCATACAAACATAGCATTTTGAGTAGACTTAATGTAACAAACTGTCTTTTACAATATAAAAATTAAAAAAATTGAACATTTATATTTAAACAATCGCAGAGCTAAAATAGGACTCATTAACGGTTTAGGATCGGCAATATCATGGCTAACAGGAAATATGGACGCTATTTATTGATAAATCAAAGTACGATGACATACTTACAAAAGCACAATCTGATGAACATATGCTCGGACATGACATAGCTAAACAATCCACTAACCAACGACTGGTTGACGAATTCAACAATTACGTACAAATTATACTAGATAACAATACAGAATTACTTTCAAAACATAGCTAATATGACAAGTACAACTGAATTACATAACTTTTTTGTTTGAAAACCTCATCTTCTTGTATAATAAATTAACGATATTTATTAAAGTCTAGAATTTTGTAAACTAAATATCATTCATTCTAACATTTTGTCTCTCTCAAAAGTAGCTAAAATCTTTCAGAATACTCAGATGAAATTTATATTAACTCTTCCTGAAGTACTATAGCAATTGGGTAAGGTACGACTGATGTCCTTTCATAAAAATCATATATCATGTTTTTTATAGATCCCTCTTTCCTCCCTTCCTTTGAAACTATATTCCTTTTATCATATCTGTAATAAGAGATAACAAATGTATTATAGCACATGTCTACCCATCTTTGGTAGTGAGATATAACGAGTAACTAACAGGTGAATGTGAACTCACCAGTAATAATTATTATTATAAAAATGTTTCTGAAATACCGAACATGTGTAATTATAATTTGATAGATGATAAAGAATTAGATGGTTGTGATTCATTAATTATAAAAACCCCAGCTTCCTTTGTAAAATATATTCCCTCAATTAATAAATATCTTGTATTTGATAGAAAGAAATTATATATTGTATCAGGTAATCATACACTAACTTTTCTTCCTAAGGAAACAGTTTGATTGTCTCTAGAAGACAATGAATCATTACTTAATGATTCTAGTTTTCATAAATTCTTTGAAAGTGCAATATGTTTACCATTACTATTACTTAATATTCAATTAATGTTAACTTTTCTTTTGAAGATATTCATTTACCAAATATAAATGTAGAATCTTTAGATATTGTAAATGACAGGCAAGTTTATCATACTATTATTATTTATTGTATATTATTTGTAATTATTATCTTTATATTTGTTTTCCTTTTCTACTTAAACAAAGAATATTGTAAGGAAATTGTCAGCTATACATTCAAGCAGAATTCTTCGGCAACAGCGACTTCGCCTCCTGAGGTACAAACTTACCCCGAACTTCCTCTTGCATCGCCGAGGACGGCTTCAGCTTAGGGTAGGAGAAGTTACATCCAGCTTTCTCATGGATACTGTTGACTGCCTACATTGCACTTTTCTACAATATAAACCCGGCCATATTCTGTAACATTAACTTTCGCTCTCTGTATTCTGCCAGTCATTATGCCCGTGTAGCTATTTGTAATAAAGTTACTTTTTAAAAAGCCGAATTAGTGTTAATTATATTTAACTATTGACTGGATTGTGTTGTAAATTTGTGTATGGTTTCAGATTATAGGCTTCAGTGGAAAGAATGGTAATGCTTCCAAAGTGAAATGTGTCTCTCTTGTTTAGGGAGAGCAGTTTTTGTTTCTTATTAACGTAGTTTTTGTGATTGTCTATTCTACGAGAAATAGGTTTTTTGGTTTGCCCCGTGCCTAACCTTTGGCAATATGGAGTGGAACAAGGAATTCTGTAAAAGACATTGGTTCTGGAGGCGAGTGGGGTCGTTGAGGTGGGTTTCAATAGATTTAAATAGAAAGATTTGTTCCAGGTGACACGTTCTCTCTCGTCTTCATGATAGGTAGGTGTGGTGAACTTTCTACTCATATTGTTATTTTTTCCGAAGCATTTCATATAACATTACTTTTAGCTACGTTAGGTTCATCAAATAATAATTTAAATCAGTTGCGTAAAAAGAGCGATTCAGGAGTACGCGAATGAAGAAAGTGGCGGATCTCATAATTTCCCGCCGAAAAATATTACCTCAAAGACTACCTCTTTAGATCATAACCTCTATGTTAACCTTTCATGATATTTGCTGGACATGTAACGAATTTAGGTAGGTGTCTAATATGGCTCTCCCTCTCATTATTATATGTTTAAGGATTATCTCTGACATTTAACCAATTATGAGGAAAGAGGTGAATAGAAAAATTTAACTGTAACATACCATGGGGGCGCATTATCCCCTCATCACAACGGAAGAAATGCGTTAAAGGCGAATATGTGAGGGTTTAGCAATTTTATTTTATTCGAAACATTTATATGCCCCTTAAACGCAAGAATAAGAGATAAGATAAGGAGCAATTTCCTCAAATTGTGGACTTAGTAATAGTAATAATGATTTACTTTATTATCTAGTGTTAATTTAACCTTTGACTCTTGATCGGAAGGAGAGCGATTCTAACCTCACTCAAAGAGATTCCTGAGTTCTGAGGATGAGATTGATGACCTCGAAAGCTCTTATATATAAGAAACAATAAATTATCGGGCAAAGCTTAGTAATTTCAATTTTGATAATTTTTTGTCAATGTAACTTCGCTCCAGTTCACCCAAAGATTACTTAATTGTAAATTTTATTTGTTATTTATAGTTAATTTTTATTAAATATTTAGGATACTTACTAGGCTCATGCAGCTTTTAAATTAAAAAGATTTATAGTATTTAAACTTCACATTAAAACAATTTTGGCTGAACACCTGATATAAGCAGATTGAAAAGGAAAATAAATCAGTGATATATATCTACGCCTCAACGAAAAACCTGTTTTCAAAGTCTGTGGATTGTTGAAAGTAGTCTCATTCCAAGAATTTTTTGTGATATAGCTTTATTTCAATCTTTTGGTACATTTTAACTCCGATTATTACATTTCTCTCTCACTTACCCGAGTAACAGTTGATGATTCCTCGAAAGGCTCTAAGATATTTGTAGGTCGTGGAGCATCTCGAAAATATTTCTAATTTTATTTAACGACTTGTTTAAGCCCTCTCTATCTGTGGTGAAATCTACATAGATAGAATGACCGAACCTAATTCACATTTTTCAGTGAGTAAAGTGAATCTTACTTATTAAATACATTTTTGTTGTTGTGGTATATAATCCCACGTAAATTTTAACAATTTTTATTGCAAGGGAACAGAATAAAAAATCTTTCTGTCCCAGCCAGGACTCGAACCTGGATCTCCTGCTATCCAGGTCGGTGCATTTTCCACTTATACTATCGGGACAAGTCTGATAAGTTATTAAATTCCCCGCACTATTGAGAGTCTAACCTCCGAGCATAAGACGATATATTTGTCTGCCTCGGAGGTTAGACTCTCGACACTAGTGCGGGGAATTTAATAACTTATCAGGCTTGTCTCGGTAGCTTAAATGGAAACATACCGGCACGGATAGCAGGAGATCCCGGTTCGAGTCCTGGCTGGGACAGTTAGATTTTTATTCTGTTCCCTTGCACTAAAACTGTTAAAACCTACTCAGGTAGTTAGTTAAACTTTTCCAGGATATTTTCAACCGACTGCTGTAGCAACCCTGCTGCTTCGCCACCCATCCATCCTGTATAATGGCTAAAACAATTCAATTTGAAACTTACCTGAAGCACATTTGACTCTTATTACTTTGTATTTGTGTAGTCCTAAGAGTATGGTGATTGTTGAAATATATCTGGACCTCTTCTCTAGCTCACACTGGAGATACACATACATCTGGTCGAGTTTACAAATGAGTCTTGTTCCTTTCTTTTTGAGAAAGTTTTTCTACTGTAGCATGAGTCAACTGATCACTTGACATGTGACATATATTTATTTTGTTATAGGTCTTACGTACTACTTCTACCTTTTAAATACCAGGCAGGGAATAAGAAGGTGTTAGAGTGTAAGGGTGGTCTTTGAGTTCTGCGAAGTTATCCAAGCCCCCTCTATTTGAATTACACCAAGTTATTGTTTTAATGCTATGCATAAAGTTATTATTAGGTAATTTCCAAGTAAAATATAAAACCACTGTACTGATAGAGCAGCATTTTCTCTCAACATAACTGTTTTATTCAGTTCATTCCTCATTAATTCATAGCATAAATTAATAGGTAGGATGAACCTTAATGTATGCAAAGCTAGAATCCATTTCTGACATTAATATGTTGTAGCAGAGCCTTTTGACCTATTTTTTTCATTCCCTGTGAACAGAGGATTTGCCTACTGACTAAACCGTAAAGTAGGCATTTGGGGAATAGTGCATATGATAAATTTATTTCACAAGCTCTGCGGTGTATGCATACCTTTAAATCATATTTTTTATTATGTTCTTTTATTAGCTAAATTATTCAAACCTCTGATTCTGTAGAAAAACAGTGCATTAGTATATATGCGAAATCAATAGAATTTTTTTTTTTTTTTAACCTTAAATACAAAATAAGCCTTGGCTTATTAAGCTAGTGAAAAGTAATAAAGTTAAGATCAAGTAGAGCCACCTGAGTGTGTTGAAAACTCACTGTGATAGACAAATTTGACTTGAAAATAATAATTTAAAAATGTAAATAATTTTAAATATAAAATCTAAAGCAATTAATTTCGCTTTTGAAAATATTATTGTTGATATACATATATATGTGGTTCTTCTTCACTGTCGCTGCTTTGTATATGCCCTGATAATGAACGTTTTGGAAATAGCTAAATCATATGCAGGCCGGACATGAATGCATTGGTTTGTTCTATATATTGGGCTAGTTTATGGGAACTAATCTCGTTTGTTGGGTCAGAAGAGAATAGTTCAGGAGAGGTTAATTAGGCAAACTCCAGAATTTTCTTGTTACCTCAATGAATTTATTATTATATGAACTGTTTGCAATCTTGAGTAGTTGTTGGTCATGATCCTATGCGTTTGTAGGTCCATTTGGTAATGGTCTAACTTTAATGTCTGCATTTAACGTTAAATTTTGCGTTCATGATTATATCACCAGATGCCTTAGTTGTAAATTAAATTATTATACTTAAAGATTTTTCACAATTCAATGAGAAGTAGTCATGCATTGGTTGCTAAAGGATATCATCACATTCAGGAACTGACAAAAGCAAAAGATATAATATATTAAATGATATAGCAAAAGATAAGATATATCAAAATTTGATATTCATAGAGAGGGATAGGTGTCTATTTCAGAAAATATGCATGCCGCAATCTTCTAACTCTTCTGGTTATCCAGCCTTCAAGAGTTACATTTGTCTTTGGGAGTTGACCAGCCATTAGTGTTTATTTATAGTGAGCGACAAAGGCCTAAGCAAAATTAAATATATTTTGATGAAATTAATATTTCCAAATTTGTATTTATGTTTCCATAATTGGATGGATATTTAAACGGTACGATCCGTGATACGACATTAGTTTATTTAAGAAGTAACCTCATCGTGCAATTATATTTACCTAATAATCGAATTATAAACAACTACAAAACTTGTATATTTATATGGAGGCTCATATTTTAGAAGTAAGTTCCACATATCTGGATTATTTGTCTAAATTTTAAAATGATTTATCAGTCGGTCTCCAAAAAACAAAACATAAAAAAAAACGGTAATTTAAAACTAAATATTTGTATTATTATACCTTTGATATAAAATACAATTAACACTCAAGGTAAAGTACATTGCTATTTACCGTCATTAGCCGCAAAAGCATGGATTTTATTTCCAGATATCCCAATTGCAGCAAATGGAAAAGCAGTCGTCCGCGATCTAGCCATTGCTTACGGGTATTCGTATTTCGCTAGGAAACCACTTTTCATCACAGGTGACAATAATTAGGAGGGTCTTTAAATATATTTTCACAAATTTCTAACCTCTTAGCTGAATGTTAAGGAGTAATTTCATTGGGGGATCAGTCTCCTGCTCTTTTTCACCTTCCCTATGGCGACTAACAGTATCTTTCGACACACCGCACTCCTTGGCAAGCTCTCGTGTACTTGTGGACGGATTTGACTCAACAGCTTCCTGCAGAACCTCAACAAGATCCACTAATGGCCGCCTGGAGCTTTTCTTCCTTTCCAACGTTGTATCTCCACTGCTAAAATTTTCGAACTAATGCCGCGCAGTGTACTAATCAAGGACATCTTCTCTGAATATTTAATAATTTAACGAGTTCTTAAGCGGATGCGAAGAAAATTATTTCCCTAGTAATGCCTTAAAACTACGATAATTTCCGAGGACACTCTCATGCTTCTTAGTTGAAAGATATAACTAAAGTGAAGACTTTTTTGGAAGAATTCGAATGGGATTAAAAAATGTCTGAAAATCTTTCAAGGAATTATTAAGTATTGGTTAGTATTAAAAAGGATTAAAGCATTTGCAGTCACTTGAAATTTCGGATTGATTAAAAAAAATAAAGGCCATTTTAAAAATAAACTTCTTTAAAAGCTTCTATTTTTTCTATAATGACAATTATAGATTTGATAAAACTAAATAACTTTTTCCCAGAGAAAAATTGCTGTCACTTGATTTTTTATGACTATAACTTTGATTAGCAGAATGCTACTAAAAGATTGCTTTATCGAAATTTTGCACCATGTTCTTGGTAAGAGAACTTATTAAATGAAGGAATTAATTTTAGCTGCTATAATTGTAAAAAAAAAAA